>JAZFAU010000123.1:0-55000 GCA_037178615.1 Dione vanillae
CGTTGTAGGAAGAGGAGCTCCGATCAACGCTTGAGACTTGCGACCCAAGTGTAGGTTTAAAGGGGCCTCTTTAAAATGCATTAACGCTCACCTTCACTGTCCGAGCTCCTCCCACTACCTTACCAAATTCGAAATGATTCTGCTAAAGCCGCCTTTGAAGTACGTTCTAGAAATGTATTAGTAATAGTTCTAGACAGGCCGAGATCTTTTAGTAAGCTACAGAGAGATTTCGCTGTTACACCTCTCGCTCCTACTTCCACCGCATATGAATTCTAAACCTATTCCTGGTCAATTCGTTAGTAAGGTCGAAATATTTATTAAGTTTGAAGTTATGACTTTTAGGGATATTTGTCTCCCACAGAACTGTAAGTTCTACCAGCAACATTGGGAGATTTTGATAGAAGTGTCCGATTTCTTTTCTAGTGCGATTGTGTGTTTGCCTAAAAAAAATAAATTTGCTTCACAGATTTTTCTTGTATCTCTTAGACTGATTATATCTAAATGATGTGGCAGAAATTAATACTGATTTGTTTAATATATCAAAGAAGCATTTATATTTAAAATAAATATTTTCAATAAATAATTAATTGCCCTTAATAGGAATTAAACTTGCATTCATTTTCCTACAATAGCTTCGATACAAAAATATAAATATTCATTCCATTAAAATTTAAATTCATAGTTAAAGCCACGTGTGTCTTTGTGGCGTGATATAATGTATGTTAAACATGTCAAAACATGTTATTTCCATCATGTCTCAGGTCTCAACAGTATTTTAGAGATTCTAAGGAAATTATTGAGAATATCTATTGAAACACAACATATAAGTAGTTAAAATCTAGGAACATATTTTTTACACAGAAATCTTTTCTGTTCCTAAATTGTAAATATAATAACATCATTTTATTCATTTCAGCCTGAAAGGACCCACGTATTTGGTTGCGAAATGAAATTTGGTTCTCTCTTTTGTACTTCGTTCTATACAATACGATTCATATTTATAATTACACACAATAACTGTACAAAAAAAATGTAATAGAAAGTTCTACACGTGTGTGTCGATGCTTTGAACAAGAAATTTCCATATTTTATCATACATTATTCTGAGTCAAAGAGTATATTATTTTCTTTTCTATAATGTTAATATAAATTTTCTATATTTCATATACATTTTTATACAATTTAAAAGTAAAATCTGATTGGATATTCCTATTTTACCATTGTAGTTAAATTGTGTAAATTGTTAAAGCATATCAAAAAATATTGAAATTACTTATTTAAGACATTTTAATTCCAATCTATGTTTAATGGAACACTAGAAGGTATATCAATGAAGTCATAGATATCTAGGTGTAATTTTTTTACATTATATTACAGATGACAAAGAGCAGTAGGGCTACGTGATATTAAGTGGACGCCCTAGCCCATAGACACCTACAACCTGAGAGGATATGCATGCGTTGCCAAACTTATTATTTTAAGTACATTTCAAAAAAATAGCTGTTAAAGGTACGAATTAATCGAATTAAAAGATGTCTTAATATCTTCCTTGTAAGAAGTTCTGTTATAAGAAGTTGATTTTCTTTACTTCTGCTTTTATTAACTCATCGTGTGAGAGTGGGATAGCGTCTGACGTGGGTTACCGATATCATGTGGATGAAACGGGCTTGGTCTCCTCACTCGAGGTAATTATTTAACTTTATTTGCTCATTACGATATTTTATTTTATTTATTTATAGCATATTTATAGCATATTTATTATTAGTAGAAAACATTAGCATATTTATTTTTAATAGTAGTATGAGTTTCGCAACTAACGTTGAAACGTTTAAAAAATTCGGAAATACATAGGCAATGAAACCCCACGTGCGGGAAAAATTACAAGAGAAGAGCCTGGTATATTAAACATCTTAAAACACATGATGGTGTTGAAGCACGGCTATCGTCGGTAAGCTCTTCGACTATCACTGCGGATAGAGTTGACCCTCATATGTCCCATGGTGAGCCATTGAGGGAAAAATATCAGGAGTCCATTTCCACCCGGACACGTCTTAGCATTCCCAATTTAAAGCAATCGACATGGAAAGTACACGACGAACGATTAGCGGTCCTGTTAGAGCATCCGGGCTCGAAGCAGGAGTTAGACATGCAAGTAGAGACTTTCCAAAAAACTATTTATGACTATTTCAACGAAATATATCCACCTTCAAATCATTACGCTCGTAAAAACAAAGAAAACGCGTTCAAGTCGAAAATGAGGAGGAAAAAAAGAGAGCTAAAAAAGAATCTTCGTGCGGCCAAAGCTCTAGGCGATAATTATCTTAGTCACCAATTGTCTAGGGCGCTACGGTCAACCTTGAAATTAATTCAGGGTATATCGATACAGATCGCGGAACGTCATACAAATTTTGATCAGGCAAAACACGAGGTTGCTTTCGATAAAAATCCTTTTGAGTACTCTAAAAACATTTTTAAGGAAGATAGAGGTAAGCTTCTCTTGACCGATGAGGCAACTTATGAACATTATAAAATCACGTACGAAGTGCCTAATATAGAAAGGCTATATATGGAGCCAAACAACCAACGACCTGAGATTCCTCACGTTGACTTTCAAGTTGACCCACCAACTTTAGAGGAAATAAATAATCAAATCAAAAAGAAACCATCTAAATCAGCTCCAGGTCCTGATGGTATCCCCTATATAGTTTACAAAAAATGTTCATCTGTTCGTAAACACCTCCACAACTTATATGGTAAAATCTGGTCAAGAAAGCAAATACCTACGTCATTTGGAGAAGCGATATTTGTCCTCATTCCCAAAAAAGACCGGGTAACAGATCCAAAGGATACTAGGCCGATTGCTCTTACGAATACTTTGTCTAAAATCTTTTTCTCAATATTTCAAACGAAAATGACCTATTTTATGATTAGCAATAGGTACTTCAGGCCGAACTACCAGAAAGGGTTTCTACCTGGAATTTCTGGATGCCTGGAGCATAATACTTTGTTAACCGAAAGCTTAAAAGACGCCAGAAAGTGTGAGAGGCAAATTACGGTATGTTGGATAGATTTAGAAAACGCGTTCGGATCAGTACAACACGATCTATTGATGTTTGCTTTAAAATGGTACAACTTTCCTACAATAGTAAGCAACATAATCGCGTCATACTATTCAAAATTAAAATTCGTTATAACCTCAAAAAACGGTAATTCAAAACCTTTAAGCTATAGAGTAGGTCTTTTCCAGGGTTGTTGTTTATCCCCAATAATATTTAATATCGTCATAAATATTTTAATAGATAATTTAATTAAACATGAGAGAAAATGGGGTTATCGGTTTAAGTTAAACAATAAACACACAGAATCCATTCTTGCTTTTGCGGACGATCTCGCGATACTTACTAGGAATCCAAAGCAATGTCAGCTGCTATTGGATGAAGTAGAAGAATTTTGTGCGTGGACGAAGGGAATGAGGACAAAACCTAGTAAGTGTCACTGCCTATGTCTGGGTAGACGAAATACTAAATATACCTCATACGATCCGGGACTTAAAATAGATGGTAAAAGCATTTCTATAGTTTCCGAAGCGGCACCTTTTAAATTTCTCGGCAAGAAAATAGATTATAAAGGCCGTACTCCATCTTTAGATGTACTAGTCGACAGCTTTTTGACAGATCTTGAAAAGGTAGAACATCAACCTATAAGTAATGTCAAAAAAGTTTGGATATACGACAATTTTCTAACATCACGTCTGAATTGGCCTTTCCTCGTATATGATTTTAATAAAACCCTCTTGGCTAAGTTAGATGCAAGCGTCATAAAGATACTGAAGTTTTGGCTTGGGCTAGCGCATTCGGCAGACACCTCAACCTTATTTAGGGAAAAAAAATAACTTTGGGTTGAGATTAAAGAAACCATCGGAGCTCTATAAACATCTAAGAGTTGCCAAAACACATATCCTGGGAAAATCACGAGATGAGATTGTTACCTCACTTCCAAAAGACAGAAGTGTCCCAGAGCTCGAGTCAAGACTTAAGTTCCATAAACAATTTATGATAGGAGCACAATCAAGTAAAGTAGGGTTAGGATCAAAGAGGAAAGTTCAAGATATGGACATAATAAAATCTTTTATACGGCAAGACGAGAATGATAGGTATAAGATGCACGCAATGGGGTTAGAAATGCAAAACGAGTGGCTAACTCTGGGAGAATTTTGTATCCCTTTAGCTTTAAAATGGCGCATCCTAATTCATGACTGGTCTCCAGCACTATTAAAATTCTACCTGAATGCGTTCCAAATGACTCTTCCAGATCAAAGTAATTTAGTGAGATGGGGTAAAGCTACCGATAAATCTTGCTACATCTGTAAAGAGGCAGTGGGGACAGCTAAACATATGCTGGTGGGGTGTAGGGTACTCCTGGAAAGTGGTCAATACTCGCGGCGCCATGACAAGGTACTAGAAATTATACGTGAAGCCGTTAGTCTTTCAGTAGCAAGAGCACAGAGAAACATTACAACCAGCAAACGTTCAACAGAGTTTGTGAAAGAAGGTTCTGTTAAAAAACACACGCAAATACCTTTCTCAATATTAGATCCAGCTCCTGATTGGACTCTTTTGATGGACACGTATGAGAAACAGTATAAAATCCCTGAGGACATTGGTGTTTCGTCATCCAGACCTGATATTTTTCTTTATTCTCGAAACCTAAAACGCGTAGTACTGGTAGAACTTACAGTTCCGTGGGAGACTAATATACCTAAAAGTCATAGCTTCAAACTTAATAAATATTTCGAGCTTACTAACGAACTGACCAGGAATAGGTTTAGAGTAAATTCATACGCGGTAGAAGTAGGAGCGAGAGGTATAACAGCGAAATCTCTCTTTAGCTTGCTAAAAGATCTCGGCCTGTCTAGAACTATTACTAATACATTTCTAGAACGTACTTCAAAGGCGGCATTAGCAGAATCTTTTCGAATTTGGTTAGGTAGTGGGAGGAGCTCGGACAGTGAAGGTGAGCGTTAATGCATTTTAAAGGGGCCCCTTTAAACCTACACTTGGGTCGCAAGTCCCAAGCGCTGATCGGAGCTCCTCTTCCTACAACGCGATGGGCCCGGCACCCGCACGGTGAATCCATGGAATGCTAAGCAGTTTCTTCTCATTTAAAATGACAACCCGGAGAGATGGGATGACGCTGGAAAGACAGTTGACTGCTGGAAAGACAGCTGGCAGCTGGGAAGACAGCTGACTGTTGGAAAGACAGCCGAGGGCAATGGCCTAGCAAGCCAAGCCCAGGAAATCATAAAAGCTAAAAGTCCGAAAAAGAAAAATACCCCTGGGACAGTCCGAGAGGGGGGGCGGAAGATCTGTCCACCGGTTGGAACAAACAACGAAAGCGGCGCGAATACGGACTTGAAATACCCCACGTGCGGGAAAAATTACAAGAGAAGAGCCTGGTATATTAAACATCTTAAAACACATGATGGTGTTGAAGCACGGCTATCGTCGGTAAGCTCTTCGACTATCACTGCGGATAGAGTTGACCCTCATATGTCCCATGGTGAGCCATTGAGTGAAAAATATCAGGAGTCCATTTCCACCCGGACACGTCTTAGCATTCCCAATTTAAAGCAATCGACATGGAAAGTACACGACGAACGATTAGCGGTCCTGTTAGAGCATCCGGGCTCGAAGCAGGAGTTAGACATGCAAGTAGAGACTTTCCAAAAAACTATTTATGACTATTTCAACGAAATATATCCACCTTCAAATCATTACGCTCGTAAAAACAAAGAAAACGCGTTCAAGGCGAAAATGAGGAGGAAAAAAAGAGAGCTAAAAAAGAATCTTCGTGCGGCCAAAGCTCTAGGCGATAATTATCTTAGTCACCAATTGTCTAGGGCGCTACGGTCAACCTTGAAATTAATTCAGGGTATATCGATACAGATCGCGGAACGTCATACAAATTTTGATCGGGCAAAACACGAGGTTGCTTTCGATAAAAATCCTTTTGAGTACTCTAAAAACATTTTTAAGGAAGATAGAGGTAAGCTTCTCTTGACCGATGAGGCAACTTATGAACATTATAAAATCACGTACGAAGTGCCTAATATAGAAAGGCTATATATGGAGCCAAACAACCAACGACCTGAGATTCCTCACGTTGACTTTCAAGTTGACCCACCAACTTTAGAGGAAATAAATAATCAAATCAAAAAGAAACCATCTAAATCAGCTCCAGGTCCTGATGGTATCCCCTATATAGTTTACAAAAAATGTTCATCTGTTCGTAAACACCTCCACAACTTATATGGTAAAATCTGGTCAAGAAAGCAAATACCTACGTCATTTGGAGAAGCGATATTTGTCCTCATTCCCAAAAAAGACCGGGTAACAGATCCAAAGGATACTAGGCCGATTGCTCTTACGAATACTTTGTCTAAAATCTTTTTCTCAATATTTCAAACGAAAATGACCTATTTTATGATTAGCAATAGGTACTTCAGGCCGAACTACCAGAAAGGGTTTCTACCTGGAATTTCTGGATGCCTGGAGCATAATACTTTGTTAACCGAAAGCTTAAAAGACGCCAGAAAGTGTGAGAGGCAAATTACGGTATGTTGGATAGATTTAGAAAACGCGTTCGGATCAGTACAACACGATCTATTGATGTTTGCTTTAAAATGGTACAACTTTCCTACAATAGTAAGCAACATAATCGCGTCATACTATTCAAAATTAAAATTCGTTATAACCTCAAAAAACGGTAATTCAAAACCTTTAAGCTATAGAGTAGGTCTTTTCCAGGGTTGTTGTTTATCCCCAATAATATTTAATATCGTCATAAATATTTTAATAGATAATTTAATTAAACATGAGAGAAAATGGGGTTATCGGTTTAAGTTAAACAATAAACACACAGAATCCATTCTTGCTTTTGCGGACGATCTCGCGATACTTACTAGGAATCCAAAGCAATGTCAGCTGCTATTGGATGAAGTAGAAGAATTTTGTGCGTGGACGAAGGGAATGAGGACAAAACCTAGTAAGTGTCACTGCCTATGTCTGGGTAGACGAAATACTAAATATACCTCATACGATCCGGGACTTAAAATAGATGGTAAAAGCATTTCTATAGTTTCCGAAGCGGCACCTTTTAAATTTCTCGGCAAGAAAATAGATTATAAAGGCCGTACTCCATCTTTAGATGTACTAGTCGACAGCTTTTTGACAGATCTTGAAAAGGTAGAACATCAACCTATAAGTAATGTCAAAAAAGTTTGGATATACGACAATTTTCTAACATCACGTCTGAATTGGCCTTTCCTCGTATATGATTTTAATAAAACCCTCTTGGCTAAGTTAGATGCAAGCGTCATAAAGATACTGAAGTTTTGGCTTGGGCTAGCGCATTCGGCAGACACCTCAACCTTATTTAGGGAAAAAAAATAACTTTGGGTTGAGATTAAAGAAACCATCGGAGCTCTATAAACATCTAAGAGTTGCCAAAACACATATCCTGGGAAAATCACGAGATGAGATTGTTACCTCACTTCCAAAAGACAGAAGTGTCCCAGAGCTCGAGTCAAGACTTAAGTTCCATAAACAATTTATGATAGGAGCACAATCAAGTAAAGTAGGGTTAGGATCAAAGAGGAAAGTTCAAGATATGGACATAATAAAATCTTTTATACGGCAAGACGAGAATGATAGGTATAAGATGCACGCAATGGGGTTAGAAATGCAAAACGAGTGGCTAACTCTGGGAGAATTTTGTATCCCTTTAGCTTTAAAATGGCGCATCCTAATTCATGACTGGTCTCCAGCACTATTAAAATTCTACCTGAATGCGTTCCAAATGACTCTTCCAGATCAAAGTAATTTAGTGAGATGGGGTAAAGCTACCGATAAATCTTGCTACATCTGTAAAGAGGCAGTGGGGACAGCTAAACATATGCTGGTGGGGTGTAGGGTACTCCTGGAAAGTGGTCAATACTCGCGGCGCCATGACAAGGTACTAGAAATTATACGTGAAGCCGTTAGTCTTTCAGTAGCAAGAGCACAGAGAAACATTACAACCAGCAAACGTTCAACAGAGTTTATGAAAGAAGGTTCTGTTAAAAAACACACGCAAAAACCTTTCTCAATATTAGATCCAGCTCCTGATTGGACTCTTTTGATGGACACGTATGAGAAACAGTATAAAATCCCTGAGGACATTGGTGTTTCGTCATCCAGACCTGATATTTTTCTTTATTCTCAAAACCTAAAACGCGTAGTACTGGTAGAACTTACAGTTCCGTGGGTGACTAATATACCTAAAAGTCATAGCTTCAAACTTAATAAATATTTCGAGCTTACTAACGAACTGACCAGGAATAGGTTTAGAGTAAATTCATACGCGGTAGAAGTAGGAGCGAGAGGTATAACAGCGAAATCTCTCTTTAGCTTGCTAAAAGATCTCGGCCTGTCTAGAACTATTACTAATACATTTCTAGAACGTACTTCAAAGGCGGCATTAGCAGAATCTTTTCGAATTTGGTTAGGTAGTGGGAGGAGCTCGGACAGTGAAGGTGAGCGTTAATGCATTTTAAAGGGGCCCCTTTAAACCTACACTTGGGTCGCAAGTCCCAAGCGCTGATCGGAGCTCCTCTTCCTACAACGCGATGGGCCCGGCACCCGCACGGTGAATCCATGGAATGCTAAGCAGTTTCTTCTTCTCTCTCTCATCTGTAGCCACTTCTGACATTTAAAGGGCACAGCTTTTGAAGGAGCCATAACGGGACTTCGATATGCGAGCGAGTCACTTGTTGTTTATTTATTAAACAAAATAGTTTTAAAACTAAACTTGATTCTCGATTTCCTAGTTGTAGTGGTAAGAAGATATATTTACTTAGTAAAAATATGTTGGCCGCCAAAATATATAAGGCTGATAAAATGTTTTCGCTGGTTTAACACCACTAATGACAAGATAATGTATATTAGGTCTATATTACCTTTTTTAAAATGTAATTCTTTTTGAGGAAGATGATATTTAGAATAATGAGTATCCGCTATCAGTAGCGTAAGTTCGGGACGCCCGTCCTAAAACATGAAGTTTTGGTGGAGTTTCGTGCAAAATAGCATCAATATATCATAACGTTATCGTAAATGTCTTTTCTAAGTTTTTTATATAAGTTTTTTATCATTTCTCACTATATGGTTGTAGTGAAGAATATTTGAGAAGAACATTTTGTATTAAAATTTACAGATCCAAAAAGTCATAATCATTTAGGCCCCTGAAGGTCCATATTTACACTCGTCATGTATATGCACAATATGTAGTTCATTCTTATAGTAAATTATGCTTATCACTGGAATTCTCTCAGAATATTTTTCGTTCAAATGATTTTCTTTTTCTACGCTATGAATGACAACATCTTTCAAGAACATTTCCTTTCATGTAATTCATGATAATTCTTACAAATCTTAGTAAATATATTAATTTAAACGGATTTTACGATATTACTTTTGAAACGAGTAAAATATGATTAATTATAAACTTTTGAAATGGGTAAAATATGTTTTTTCGTGGTGCCTTAATCTATAACTGCCTTATACTATGAGGGGAGAATAAAAGGTTTGCACTATTAATAATCGCGCGTTGACTTTTAGTCAAAATATGCCTTTAATAAATATCCATGTATCTGATTTCAATCTAATGTGTATCACATAGTAAGGTGCAAAAGTAAGATCTAATACTACTGCTTATAACGCAAATATCTCTATTTTTTTTAGAAACATATTCACTTCCACTAGTATATCTAGAGTATGAAGAGTTGAAGTGAAGATTCATATGACAGTATTGTTATTCGGTTCTGCAACTTGGCATCTTGAACAAATACTTATGATTATTTATAACATATTTGACCTTTTTTAAAAAAAACTTTCTTACATAAATATCGTAGTCGCTTTGTAATTTCTAAGCATTAAAAGGACAACAAACTCTATAATGAACTTTTGTCAATTTATTTATCCAATATGCGACTTCTGAACTCTAGTAACTCTATTATAAAGTGGCCAACTTTTGTTACTTTAGTACGAGATATTATTTGGAAGTAATCGTAGTTTAATGTTGCAATGTTGTGACATAAGAATTTAAAGCTAAAGTTGAATGAGAATAATAGGACTTTTATACATGATATTTGATATCTTAATTGATAAAATGTGGAATGATATGAAACAACACTGAGAATACGAAACGAAGGCTTTGTTATTTAATTTAAATAACACCTTAGTACTATGGAAGTAATTAAAGTTCATTTAACAAGAAATATTAGCAGTTAGCAGCGTTCCTTTTTTTAAAAATGTAAGCCACTCAACCCAAAACCTTTAAATATATTTAAAATATATTATTATAACCAGATTATGTCACGTGCAATGCATGTACGTTGCAACATTGAAACCCATCAATATGGAAATTTATTCAATTAGAAAATGCCGTACATCGTATACTAGTATTAATGTTATATTATAAAGACAAGAACAGTGAGACGTGAAGTAGGACAGAATTTTGAAGTCATGGTTTATTTCATAGAAATGTTACAGCTCTTATACTAATTGACTTATTAAAGTATGTACTAATAAGTCAGAATGTACCGATTCATGGAATCGTGCTTTATATTATAAAAATAATTTAATTGCAATAGGAACTCGCACTTGTTGTGTATATTTACACAAAATTAATTGTTTAGCTTCAACTTTTATCTCACTAATGACAGAGTAGACAAAGGGAGCCGTAGGAACCATTAGAAGTGAAAGACACGTTGTGTTGAGTGACGGAACTCAACGCCTCATATACTCAGTAAAAGAACCTACATAATATTTAAACCTACAATAATCTATATTATAGAAACAGTCTTTTACCTATACAGTCAAATCTTCTGTTTTAATTCATTTAATCGTTGCATCAATTAAGATATCAAACGTCACCGTAACGCAGATCAAAGGTAATTGATACTTCGAAATTAGTAAATTGTTAATATGCAACCGATCTAGCACTATCAACGACGACTGGCTCTGGTAACATACAACGTGCGCACTTTGAGGGCCGACGAGAAGATGATCGAGCTGGAAGAGGAACAAGTTACATTGGGATATTATAGAATTATCAGAAGTCCAAAGAGAGGGGGAGGACACAACAACCCTCAAATCCGGTAACTAGTTCTAGTACTGGGAGGGCGACCAACAATCCCAAGGTGGTGTCGGGTTTATCGTCCGCAAGTCCCTCGTTAACAACGTGATTGCAATCGATAGTGTGTCGAGTAGGGTAACTTACTTGAAACTTAGAATATCTAAGAGATATTCGCTGACGACGAAGGAGGATGGAGGCCATGTATGAGGACATTAGCTAAGCCATATATGACTCCAAAATGCAGTTCACTGTTGTGATGGGGGACTTAAACGCAAAACTCGGCATAATAGGCGATGATGAGCTGAGAGTGGGGCAATTTGGATTTGGGCAGCGGAACCAAAGAGGACGAAGGCTGGCCGACTCTATTTATGAAGAGAGAGGGACTCTACATGATGAACTCTTTCTTTCAGAAACCGCCTCACAGGAAGTGGACCCGGATGAGTCCCGATGGTTTCACTAAAAATGAGATCGACTTCATCATGACCACAAAGCGACACATATTCAATGATGTCTCTGTGATCCACAGGGTTAAGACCGGAAGCGATCACCGTAGGTACGGTAAGAGGCAACTTGAATATCAATATCAAGCTCGAAAGGTAGCGTATGGTGAAGTCTACGCTCCAACCTGTAAATGCACACATCCAAAACCCCGAGAGCTTTCAGCTCGAACTTCAGAATCGCTTTGCTTGCCTGGATAGCAGCGTTTCTATGGACGAAATAAACAATAGGCTGGTGGAAATTGTCAAAACGGTTGGCTCTAAATTATTTAAAGCCCACCGTAAAAGTAGACCCCAAAAAATATCCGACCATACCAGGAACCAAATGGCTCTATGAAACTGCAATCTTCCAGTGATGCAGAGTCATAAAGACAGCTCGTGGGACGGCCTCCTACCAGGTGAACGGACGACTCGGTCCGGGTTGCCGGGAGCCATTGGATGTGAATAGCATTAGGCAGGGCGCACTAGATATTATAAAACAATCAAGATGCCTGTTTTCTTAATAAATAATTGAGGACCGTCGTCGCGTAGAGGTGTAGCGTCTGCCTGTAAATGCGACGGATGGATGGATTTCTCTATTTCCAGTTTATTCGCTCTGGCAACTAGGCTAAGCACGTCGTTGACTTCCAGTAAGTGAGTTCCAGTAACGATTGAGATATATCGGGATGTTAATTCTATTTAATGATGTAGTAAAAAAATAAAACGAAGGAATTAATTTATGCCTTTTTATGAAGGAATATTTCTTTAACAAAGAAATGAAATAATGAGTCTGTAGTATAGAGCTACATAATAAATTTAATTAAATTCGTCCTTCGTAATGCATTGTCAGTGTTAAGATCATTTTTCAATAAACTTAACACTGACAATGCATTTACTAAATCTAATATCTCTGAAAAAGAATTTGATTTGATTAACAAAATATAAGAAATAAAAAATAACGTACAAGCAAATCTTGTTTAGTATGGCGTATTATATTTAGTTGTTCAAAATGTTTAGATTATTAAAGTAGAATCATCGAAGTACAACACTGAGGAGTAGCTTGCGGCCTATAGCGTGTAACATCGATTAGTATAAAGAGAAAAAGTGTCAATTTCAATCATATAAATTATTACTTAGATATATTCTTACTATATTTTGAATTATGGAAAAATAAATTGACCCAAATATTGAATGACAGTAAAGAAGTTCAAATAATTATTATTGATAACTTTTATCAAAATCAAAACATTATAATTAAATTTCTTAGGTTTGTTTAATAAAGACTACAAATCTGGCTTCCATCTACAAAATGCAAAAGCATAGAATAAACTATGTTCGCGTCATTAAATTTATAAAATATGAAAATACAAATACATAATATATGAAATATATCGCTTTAATTTGCCAAAGCCTTTGTGTGATCATATTTCATTTTCTCCAGTAGAGCATTTATTTAAACTATTTCATAGTGTTTATTAAAAAGTTTAATTTAATGGAATTGCGCGTCGTTATACTTGCTGCTTGTGTGCGTGGGATGATCGATGCGTGGGATGACCAATGACAGGGAGATAATTTTAATTTTTAATCTATTTTTAGCAAAATATTTATGGATTAAGAGTAATACTCACGTTCAAGTAGTACTCCTATTTTGAGGGTTTCGGTCGCCAATTTCGTGATAATAAGTCAGCCAAAAGTAATAATTCATTAAATTCATTAGAAATTAACAAATATCCAAGAAGATCAAGCGCGTTAAGCCACGGACGATTCTCTAGTGTTTTATTTATTAAAGATAAAATCGTTCTAAATGTAAACATTTTTTTTCATTTTCCCAGTCGTACTGGAAATAAATTAAGTTAATATTAAGTTAATAAACATATACTGTCCTCGGATCGTTTGTGAAAATCTGACGCTTGTAGTGGGTCCCGTAGGATACCAGGCTAATATAATTACGATGTAAAATGTACATACATAACTGTGAGGTCTCCGCTGGTTTGACGTTGACAATATTCAGAAATTACACCACTACGGAATTAGAAATAAGGCTTTGGACTTTGTCAGTTCTTACCTAAATGGTAGAATCCAGAAAGTAGATACAAAAGCGTTCTCCCGGGTTATTTGTCAAAATGGGAGTGCCACAGGGCTCGATATTAGGCCCTTTTCTGTTTCTTATCTATATTAATGACCTACCTTACCTTGTAAAGGACAAACATGGGATAGTATTATTTGCAGATGATACATCATTGGTTTTTAAAATTAATAGACGATATGATGAAATTGACAATGTGAACAATGCTCTCTCAAATATTGTCGAATGGTTTAATGTCAATAATTTACTGTTAAATGAGAAGAAAATGAAATGTATTAAATTCACTCTCCCGAATGTTAAATTTGTCAAAACTATTGTAAAAGTTAACGATAAGGAACTAGATTTAAAAAATACTACAGTTTTTCTATCATTACTTTAGATTCGAAACTTCAGAGGGGCCCTCATGTGAACGATTTATCGAACAGACTTAGCTCAACCGTGTATGCGATTAAAAAGATCCGCTACTTAACCAACGTCAATATCGCTAGACTAGTTTATTTTAGTTACTTCCACCGCATTAAGTCATATGGTATACTATTATGAAGTAATGCTGCTGATATTTGATACTATATTTGTTCTTCAGATAATTCTTTGGGCTGTTCGAGCAATCTATAACATGAGGCTTAGAGATTCTCTTAGGGATAAATTAAAGATATTAAAATCATGACTCTTCACAGTCAGCATGTATTTGAAAATATAATGTATGTTCATAAAAATATTGATAAATTTAGAACAAATTGTGATGTTCACAATGTTAATACGAGAAATAAGTATAAACTTGTTATGCCCACCACTAGGCTCCATAAAATAGGTAACTCCTTCCCATGCCATTGTGTCCGTTACTACAATAAACTGCCGAAAGAAGTATCTGATCTCTCCTTAAATATTTTTTTTATAAAACGGCAATTAATTAATAAATCCTACTTTAGTGTAAAGGATTACATTAATGATAAAACAGCGTGGAATTAATGAATTGCTCATTAGTTAGAATGACATTTGTGAAGTGATCACAATAGGTTTAGGGAAACCTGGTTGAGTTTGTTGTGGGCTCTTCTCACCATGCCGTGTTTGGAATCCTCGTAAATTTAGTTTTAAGTCTTGGAGTGTGTAGGTTTCAGAGGGGCTCAATTCGATATTTATTATCGAATTGGGCTCCTCAGACACTCCTCCGTTCGCTCTATCTGTGAAAGTGGAAAAGTTATAAATAAATAAATAAATAAATAAGACACTCCGTTGCTTAGTCCTTGCTTTCTCCGTCCCCACTTTCTGCCTTTTTTGAGGTATTGCGTGTTGAGTGGCGGAACTCAACGCCGCGCTTTGCCTAGTTTCCAGAGCGAAGAAAATGGAAATAGAAAAATCCATCTTCCTCGAGTGGGAATCATACCTTCAAACCGTCGCTATTACAGGCAGACGCTTACGCCTTTGCGCCAGTTCGCCCCTTACTAATTTATGTATATAAGCGAAATGAATAAAAATAATTAAAGAAATTATTAATATGTAAAATTTCACGTTCTTCCGTTTTCACGACTGGATATACCTTCACGCTTTATATCCAATTGTGAAAACGGAGGAACGTGAAATTTTACATACTAATAATTTCTTTAATTATTTTTATTCGTTTTGCTTATATACATAAATTAGTAAGGGGCGAACTGGCGCAAAGGCGTAAGCGTCTGCCTGTAATAGCGACGGTTTCACAATTGTTGTAATTAAAAATTTTTCTTCACATATAAATATGTAAATATACAAAGCTCCAGTGAAATTACTACCAAGAAATACTTGCAAATAGACTCACAATCACATGTAAGTAATATTTCTTTTACAGCTTTTGATAAATTTATCTCATAGCCATTCGGATATGTTATAGAAATTGGATTTATACTGCGCTTGTACGAAGCTTTTACTAAATTGAATAAATTTCATTATATAAAATAAAATATTTGTGAGTATGAAACGCAGCTGCCTCTAATCAAAGGGTGGAAATAGGTGCTTTTTTTTCTTAGTATATTTTCAACATGACTTGGTCATAATTATTTTTCTTGCTGCATTTAGCGCTAATGGATGTCATAATTAACATAATTTTCAAAACTTTTTTGAACAAAACTTTACGCAATCAAAACTTTTGTAAAAAAATATATTTATAAAATTTCAGGACCAAAAATTTTCTACTTGAAGGATTTAAGGACTCGAAGGACTTTGTTCCATATATTTTAAATTACTTAGATAAAAATAGTTTTTTTACTTATTAATAGTGAGTCAGACTAGAATGCCCTACGTGCTTTATAAAAACTACAAAATGTAATATAAAATAAGCAAGAGTACAGAAAATTATAAAGAAAATTATTTCCTATATATTTTCGATAAATTTAAATACTCTGTTAAACTTTCCTTAGAACATGTAAAAGGAACATACCTCCAGGTATCAAGATACAATTAAAATCAAATGTCGAAAGCTAAAAATAAACTTCTTCATTAACACAATCGAAAGATACGAAGTTTTAATGGTTAATATTTGCCGTAATCTCAAGTACTCTATTGTACTTTTTTTAGACTTAAAATTTTGAAATTTATATCAATAAGAATCCAAATGCTACTTGACTGATATTTATTGATATGATATTATTTTCATTTATCGTAGAACTAGAACTCGGACAGATTGGATTTTAGAAATCATAACTGCTAAACATAGACAATCATCAATTTATTTATTCCCACACTTACAATACAGTCATACACTCTGGTATCTGAATAATGTTTGAATGAAACTTTACTAAAGTAATTTGCAATTTAAATGGCATATGGACGAATGGAATCTGGATTCGTCTAAAAAATGCTTTTTGAATACAGCTTAGCCTTGGCCAATCGTGAGCCAAAAGTGAGCGTAGAAATCACTTGTAATGTACACTAAACACAGTATAAAATTGACAATAGCACAATGTGTGTTCGATACAACGTGTATTAATATTAGTAATGTAGAACGATGAACTCTTCTGAAATATTTAGATACACTAACTAGTATATACTTATATATTTTTAAGAAAACAAAAAAACAAAACGTAGCGGAATTTCGACCCTCACGTCTTGTAAACCGCCCATGCGTTCTGATCGCTGAGCCAAAGGCAACGTAACGTACGTTACGACAATCAACAATAACAATGTGAAAGTATATCGTAAATAGTAAATTATATTCCTTTTACTTGTACTGTACATTATAGTAATAAAATAAATATAAATCATACGCTAATGAAAAAGTGACCTATAATTTAATCAATTAAACATCAAAAGTTTATTTAAAACGGTCCGAGCTTTGAACAAACTTCTGGTATGTTTTATGAGGCGATAAAACTGTGACTTTATTCATTTCGTGTCTAACTCAGGGTTAGTGGTTTGAATATAAAAGTACTTTAGTTGATAAAAATTTAATATACAGAAAATAATTCAACATATGGAGGTGGTGCTTTGGGACATACGAATACGCTGACTTTTCACGTCATACTTGAAGTATTAACGTAGTATATCCTATTCTATTCGGCCACTGTTCTAAAGAATTATGATATATAAATTGCGCATATCGACGTGCAGTATCCAGTTTCGAGTAGTTGAACTTATAAGCTTATAAGTTGAGGACCGTCGTGGCGCGGAGGCGTAACGTCTGCCTGTAATGTGACGGTTTCTCTGTTCGATTCTCACTCGGAGAAGATGGATTTTTCCATTTCCATTTTCTTCGCTCAGGCAGCCAGGCTCAGGTTGAGTTCCGCCACCAACAAGCAATGCCTCAAAAAGGCGGAAAGCGGGGACGGGGAAAGCAGGAACTAAGCAACGAAGTGTTTTGGACACTGGGTTCCTATAGTTTTTGCAGTTTCCTCTGCCTATTCTGTCATGTGCGGGATAAAGCGTGAAGCTAAATAAAACCTAGCCTCGTAACATCTGCTTTGACGAATATTTTAATAACATTTGTATGAACTATCATAAATTGTATGAAAGAAAACAATTTTGAAAATCATTTCCATTCATAAAGTTTGAAAGAACAAACAAAACATTTGAAAAAAATGTTCTGAAAGAATAATTCACTATGAAAATGAACTATATATCTCGTATACACACGACGAGAGTGAACATATTTGCTTACAAGACAATAAAGGGTTGGCAGTCTTTAGATATTTTATAATACTTATATTTTATAATATTATAATTTATTAATAAAATCTTCAATTAATTTGAAAACAGGATATCAGATTGTTGTTTATTTACAGCTATAACATACGATGAATGAACATATATATGAGCTTATGACCAACTTAGTAATACGTCGTTTGTTCGTTCTTCGATTCTCTTTGATTTCCATATTTTTTAATGAATTTGATGGCAGAATTGAAGTTGATGGTATTGTATCAGTGGATCCATACCTGAAAATAGACTGTCTTGTTCACAAGAGGCTTCAAAATGTTTAGTCACTGTTGTGTAATACTTGAGATTACTACGCTACTTAATTGGCAACATATACTTAGTCTGGCCATAAATACTGTTACTATTCAAAAAAAGAAAATATTACGTTTGAATTTGGAATCTGTCATTTTTATATGATTGCTTGATGTGTTTTCTTATTTTCGCGCCATTATATTGTTAAATATTTTGTTATATTAAAATGGAGTGGGGTGATAAAGAGAACCGAATCGCTGTGATTGCCTTACATAAAGTAGGTATGGAGAAAAGTGCAATTTTTAAAACCCTCCACCCGCTTGGTATTAGTCAAATGTTTGTTTACCGGGCTATTGATAGGTACAATGATACCTCCTCTGTTTGTGACAGAAAAAGATCTGGCCGTCCACGTACCGTTCGTGTGAAAAAGGTGATTAAAGCAGTTAGGGAAAGAATTCGAAGAAATCCTGTCCGTAAGCAAAAGATTTTATCTCGGGAGATGAAGATAGCTCCTAGAACCATGTCGCGTATATTAAAAGATGACTTAGGACTTGCAGCCTATAAGAGACGTACTGGTCACTTCTTAACTGATAATTTAAAGAAGAATAGGGTGGTAAAATCCAAACAACTACTTAAGCGGTACGCAAAGGGAGGTCACAAAAAAATTTTGTTTACGGATGAGAAAATTTTTACAATTGAGCAGTATTTTAATAAACAAAATGACCGTATTTATGCTGGAAGCTCTAAAGAAGCTTCGCAATTAGTAAACAGAGTACAACGTGGGCATTATCCCACTTCAGTGATGGTTTGGTGGGGTGTTAGCTATGAAGGGGTGACTGAGCCATATTTTTGTGAAAAAGGTATTAAAACGTCGGCACAAGTTTATCAAAATATTCTTGAGACGGTAGTTAAGTCTTTAACTAACACCATGTTCAATAACAAAGAATGGTGCTTTCAACAAGACTCGGCACCGGGTCATAGAGCTCGATCCACCCAATCTTGGTTGAAAACTAACGTTCCGGACTTTATCAGCACTGAAAACTGGCCGTCGTCAAGTCCTGACCTAAATCCATTGGATTATGATTTATGGTCAGTTTTAGAGAGTAAGGCTTGCTCTAAACGCCATGATAATTTGGAGTCCCTAAAACGATCCATTCGGTTGGCAGTGAAGAATTTTCCTCTAGAAAGAGTTCGTGCTGCTATTGATAACTGGCCTCAACGTTTAAAAGACTGTATTGCAGCCAATGGGGACCACTTCGAATAAACATTGTATATTTTTAATAGTTATATATTGATGTATTAAACTAACTCACTATGAAAGGAATAAATGTTACGTATAAAAAAAAATCGTGCTTTTCTTTATAACAATATCTATGGCAAGACTAAGTATTTGTATATCATGACGTTAATACGTCATGATATACAATTTGACATAGTCGTCAAAACTATTATTACTAACTATTACTAACGAGGAAAATATTAATTATTCCCCTTTCTTTAAAATAATAAGTTCAACCCTACGTCTAGTTGACTCTTATTTTTAAACGTTAATGAAAATTTCACATAACCATTTGTATCGAAGTTAGCCTCACATCCATTTCATTCCATAGAAGTAGGTATTATATAAAAGCCCCTTAAATGATTGATGAGATACAAATGTAATAAAGTTGGCAATGATATGCAAAATGTATTATGTTGATAATTATTATGATTCTTGATTTATTACTGTTCTGGTACGTTTATTTAGATTAATGTGATTAAGACAATTTAATTCGAAGCTGCAATCCAAATTATTAAATTAACCGCATTATTAGATCAACGCAGTGTCACAACGCGAGTAGTCAGCGTCTATCTGTAAGTGTAAGAATTGTTGGTGCGATCTCTACAATCGGAGGATTGTTTTAGTATTATTTAATATATGTTATTTACATTTCCTTACAATTAAACTTCCAATGTCTTAAATTCACACGGAAACTGGTAATATGTACTCTTTGTCTCTCCTTATTTCCTTCTCTGACACATATTACATACACATACAATACACATTTGTGTAACAGTGGAGGACATTATTCCGTACTGCTAACTCCTTTTAACTTTATATTAATTAAACAATAAAAATATGTAAGAAACAAAACTCTTCAATATTTAATAGACAACAGGTGTTGATCACGTAGCGATAATTGTGTGTTAAATACAGTTAAATTATTTAATAAAGTTGAAAGCGATTTGAGGATACAAATATAAAAATATCGTCTTAAGCGGGATAGCAACGATGTTGCATGTTGTGGTATATAATAGTACATTAACATTATAAAGATGCACTAATTCAAAGTAAAATGTGCTATAGTACGGTAATTCTAGTTAAAACTATAATTTTATCTGTGGTGTACTTTCATTAGTTTTGTTAAATTTTAAAAGAAATCATTTAAATATATAAAAATTGTATAAAAAATATGGGAGATAAAGCGTGAAGTTAAAAAAAATATATTTTCGTCGACCGTCGTGTCGCTACGCGCTACAACCAAACTTGGTTATAATAAAATATTTCGATATTATTATAAATTGAGCATAATCTAAAAACATGTTCTTATTACTTACCATTTTATTTCTATAATAACATCCAAAATAAGCTTCTTACAAAGTACGATTGATTAATTTAAAATTACAATAATTTTCCTTTTAAATAAATTTCTTAACATTTCCTACATTAATATAGTAGCTTACAAATTATAATTTAATTAAATCAAGCTCACTTGTAAATAATAACGCTTGTGAGGCTCGTGATAGAGCTCATAGTCGCTTAAAGATCCGTCGGGCTTTTGAATACAGCGCCGCTGTAATCATATAGTAGCATAAGTAAATCGTATAATTGAATATATTAATCGAGAAAGACTATATCTTTAAAGATACTAAAGTACTCAAAATATGTACTCAAAAAAGTTACCAGTTTATTCAAAGCGCTGACTATTTCAGATAAACTTTTGATCTTATATGAATTAAATTTTAAGTTTACTTTTCCATTACTGGATAGTTAATTTTATATTAACCAAAATATGAATTTATAAGTGTGTATAATATTACATACATATTATATTGCAGTAAATTTAACGTAAAGACCATCGTTTAAGCTACGAAAGCTACAAACAGGTCGATAGTTTTAAATGTAAAAAGGAAACATCATAAATGAAATTAATAGTTAAAGTACAACTGCTTAAGTAACTTAAGTAACTTAAGTAACATAAGTCAACATCTTCCATCGAACAAATATTACCAGTACCACTACCAGTGACATTCGATAGTGATCTCATAGTTTTTTGTTTTGAGTTAGGTCACTTTCCTTCTGCCACAGTCAAAACTAAATCGCACCGTGAATTTAGTTTGCTGGCACGTCGCCGAACCGCACAGTAGCTTCTGTAAGAACGCTTAAAGTTTCTTGTCATAAGGCCTACTGTTTTACGTAACATGTGAAAATATAATAGTTTTATTTTATAATATATAAGTATTTGTGAAGCTGATTTCACGTATATCAAGTTATGTTACACAGAATCACAAGCATTTTGACTTTAAATAACTTTATTTGCGCTTTACACCTACAAACAAACTATTATATCAGTAAATATGACTTAGTCGATCCCTTAGAACTAATGCTACAACAACTTCTGGAGATTATATATAAAAGAGGAAATCAAGCTACATTTAATTCTCAGTTCTTTACTACTGCAACATATTATTTTTCGTTATTAAATTCATACAAATAATATCACCATGTTTTGTTTTCAACTTAAAATCATTAGAAAATGTATTTAATTATGATCACTAGAAATATTATGTAAATTTTTTAACTACAACAATACAATAAAAGTTTTAACTTGATTTACACTTATTAAGTACGCACTCCACAATATTAAATCATTATAGTTTTTTTTTTTTAACATCCATAATAAGCAAGTACTTTCATGATTGAAACATCTCTTTACTTTTAGCTTACAATGAATTCTGCTGTTGACACACGCAATGTCTTATAAAGAGCAAAAAGTGGAGAAATAAGAGTGAAGGATCTTGGGCTCATTTTAAAAACCCGCCAAAATGCCGCGCCGCCACGGCGGCGCTAGTGTCAAACCGTTCGCCGACAGCCGTGTGTCACGCGCCGTGTGCTCCGCGAACATATTCAAAATTCAAAATAAGAAGGTGTGAACTGTGCTAAATTGTGTTGATATTGTGATCTGTGTTACTTAACGAACTGTATAACGAAAAATACAACTTATACAATCGTCCCGGGACTTTCAACTATCTTCAATACCGTGGCGGTAAGTTGAGCCCAAGAGATTTAAAAGTAACACAAATATTAAAATCATCCACTGAGCTATCGTAGTATCCAACCAGAGAATCTCGTCAACAATTTTGTGTATTCTTCTTCTATAAATATCATATATAAGGAAACTGGCCTAACTACAGATATAACATAAATTAGGTAAAATGTTATAGGTATATGTGACGTAAAATATACTTTATATATTTTTATTTTTCTTTTTTTTTGTTTTAGCCTCACGCTTTATCCCGCACATTGCAGGGTAGGCAGAGAGAACTGAAGTGTCATATGAACCTAGTGTTAAGACACTCCGTTGCTTAGTCCCTGTTTTACCCTTCCTCGCTTTCCGCCTTTTTTGAGGCATTGCGTGTTGAGTCACTTTAAATTACTAAGCATTAAAGAGATAACTTAAAACAACATTATTGTATATAAAATTTTTACCACGTAATGATATTATATGGAAACGTTATTACTTCAGATATTTTAAACTGTCAGTGATATTCTATTAACGCTGGTGTATAGCTTAAGCACTTCATATTTAGTTAAGCTTGTGCACGAAGTTAGTCTCAAATATGTCATTTGACTGTTGCCCGCTTACAGTATTAGCTAACTAAAATGGCAACTGGACACAAAGTTACATACATATTTTATGTATACATAGTATGGTAAAATATTGAATTAGCTATGTTTTTCTATTAAATACTATTGTATTTACATTTCGTGCAAATTTATTAAGTACTACGATACAAATTTACCCATATCGTTGTTTTTTATTAAGATTTAATCTTTTTATCCTCCACTACACGACTTTATAGAGCGGCATAACCTTACTAAACACTTATATCCTTACTAAGTACTTTTAAAATATCACTGTATCATATTTAAAAAGTATTTGACAATTATGAATTTATTTTTTCCATGAAACTGTCTTCTTATATAGTGAAATACTTTGAAATAGGATAGAGTGCTACAAAAGCGAATTACATAATAAATATTTAGCTAGGAATCTCTTATAAACGGGGGCAATTTTAAACAGCAAAAAGTATAAAAGCAATTCCATCGTGTCAATCAGGTATTTCTCAAAAATAAAAACTTTCTTTATACGACGTATATCAGGCCTATTTTCATGAACGCCCGCTTCCAGTTCGCACACACCAATTGCAGTTCATGCAAAATAAATTCTAGCGCAGACCTACGGGGGCGCCGTGTTTCATGCGCAACGTAGACACCCAAACATGAATGTATAGAAGATGAGATTCAATTGAAGACTTCAATAGGAATATCTCTAGTTGCTATTTCGCGAAAGCAGCAATTCAAACAAACCATAAAACTTGGTGGTAAACGTCTGCGTAGATATTTATAATAATAGAAGCACTAACCAACGATGCTAACTCCATCACTAAAGCAAATAGCCGATTAACCGATTAACGTGATTTGTATATAACACGTTAATCATCGTTTTTGACATATAGTCTATTATAGCCTCCTTCAATAAATTTACTATCGCTAATATAAAAAATGGATTTTTCATTTGTATTTCGGAGAAAAACATTCAGCGATAATTTTAAAATAGTATTTTTGATAACTATTGAGTGACAATAATAAGTGATAAAATTATGAGATAACATACAATAAGAAATAAGAAATGTTAAAATGAGAAATAAATATTCGCACACGACTGAGTTAATTCCTAAAAAAAGACTTCACAGCCTGCAGCAAGGATATGCTTAGAGCCATAAGCCTTTCAGTGATCACGTCAAAGGAAAACATCTGACTCATGCATCCTCTAATAAGTCTTGTGCCTCCCACAAAAGTTTTTCCGAATACTAAAATTTTTGCCTATACTTTTCCACCTAATGTAAGCAAAGTTGCATTTTGCATAATAAGTTCAAGATGACGAGGCTCACTATATTTGATCTTCTCTGTAGTAACTACAGCTTATTTTCAGTTTCAGTTTAAAGAAAACTGCCTGAACACACCTGCACTATAAAAGCATTTTCCAATGAAATACCTGTTGCATACCGACATTTCCGTGTAAGTCAAAGAGCTGCCGCACCGAGCACAAAGTCCTCCCCACACACGCGGATGACAGGATTTTTGAGCTTGGAAAATATTTTATTAAACAAATCAGGTAACTAGAATGTGAAAGATATTATGTCAATGTTATTATTATTATTAGAATATATTTATATGATTTAAAAGTTTACCCGTTCCACCTTAAATTGAGTTGAGCTTTGTGAGTTAGGTTCGTTGGGTTTACTAACGCACTTGCTTGTAAATGTCGTTTATACGCTAAACGATATTTACAGGACAGGTTTCTGTGTTTATTGTCATGATTTTAAAGGGTTAATCGAGTGACGAGTTTCCAGTTGGGGAACGTTGCACTTTGTGTGATTGGAATGGAAGCATACCCTTAAGTAGATCCTTTGAGCGCGGAATGTCACACTCCGATACTGCCGTATTTCATATACTGACGTATACTTCAAGCGTGGCTTGCTATGTGAGGAATAGCGTGGAAATTATATATCAATTCCAAGCTATTCCTAACATGCCATGCCACGCCTGTGTGTTAACAAGTTCTGAAATATAACTAAAGTTTGTTGTAGATGTCGTCTCTCAATTAGATGTTAATAACAATTTCAAAGCTACGTAAATACTAATATCTATCACTCTACTGTCATTCAGTGACTTTACAGGAAGGTTATAGATTTGTTTATGAAATGAAATAAAAAAAAATGTTTTATTAACTTTTCTTATTTACTCTTTCTTTCAACTTAAAAAAGCACACAATATTCATAAATTGAGTTGATACTGTGTAGGATGATGAAAATTCAAGGGAAAAGTTTCTCTGTAAATAGATTATCTGAGAAAAATTAGGCCTTAATTACTCGCTTACAATCATTACTCGTGGTAACGACGTTTAATGAAATTTATATTCAAATTTATTTTATTCAGAACGCCGATGGTCTTGTATAAAATCCGTAATAAGTAAAAAAAATTAAAACTTTCAAAAATATTACAATACTACACGGAATAATACTGAGATAGCAAAATATCGTGATTCTATATATTTTTTATCAACAAGCATGGGAAGCGAATTGAGTAGCTGGGCTGAACGCCACGCTTTATCTTGCCTTTAATAATAATAAAACACGAAACCACGACGACCAGAAATGAAATGATGAAATACCACTCTGAAAACATAGTATAGTTAGACGAAGGTATAAGAAGAAGACACCTCAGTTGTGATTTTCAATTAAATGGCATTTATGTTGTCTCTATCGCGAAAGAGAATAATTAGTTATAAACAAAAGGAATAACTATTACAAGAGCTAAAATAATTTCAAAATATCTACATACTGTTAATTTTTGGTCTCCAAAAGAACGACAATGTCTCTGAATTTAGTAAATAATATAAATGGCTCCTATTCCGACTTCACAGAAATATTCCCCTCGTCGAAATATTTACATTATCAATTCTGTGTATGTTTCGTAAATTAGCGTTTACGTTTAAACTATAACTAGCATAAACATATTTACTTCATTGTTATTTTCGTAATGTGAGTTTTGATGTTTTTATTAGTACATCGAGCCAATTTGAGCTTTGTTAAATGTAGAGGGTACGTAAAGATCATCTATTTAAGGCATTTCAATTTTTATCTAAATACGAGATACACATATTGAGTGGCAGAAGTGAATGCCTCGCTATATTGTGAGTACGGTAAATTAAATATAATTCATTAAAATGAGTGAGAAACGAACCCACAACTATCGCGCTTACAGTTATTTATTATACCGTCTACTTTCTAATATGCACATATAAATGTCCAATATGCAAAGCAAAATATATTATATTAAATATATTGTATGACATTAAAAAGGCGTAAGCCACGTAAGCGAGTTCGGTTGAGTGGTTTTATTACAGTACCTACGGCGAATAGCAAATACGGTACCCTTGTCTGTTTATAGTCGCTTGTTTCAGAACATTTATGGATATTAAAAAAAATAAACACACAAAATGTAGTTATTATGGGACAATGGAAGAGCGTTGTGTTGAGCGTCATAGTTGTTAGGTTATTTCCCAATACTTTAATAATTTACATTTAACTAATTATTATTTCTCCACTTTAGAAGATATATTATAAAATGATTATATCTTTTGAATGACCAAATTATTATCTCATATTTTTTTATATATATCTGACTAAGCAAGCATGCTTCATGCACACTGAGGCATCTGTAAGTGTTTAAACGTCAATCAAGCGTTTTGAAGACTTGGGAGCTGTGGAGGCCCTAGTAGACCCTTGTTAAACATAGAAATGACAGCATAAGTAGAATAAATTACATGTTAAAGTATTTGAATTAACAATGTTAATAGTCAGCGGATCTCTTACAATCTAGAACCTATCAATAAATAGAGTATGTTTAACATACTCGTATATAATTCAAATTATTGGTATAAATATATACAAGTTCTTTTATATAGACCTTTCAAAAATATTTATAAAGCACATTTTCTGATTTATAGCCTGGTTAAATAAAGGTTTAAGAAGAAACCGCCTCAAGTATTAGATCTTATTAATCGTTTCATGGTAACTCACTGTACCTGTGACCAGAGTTGGTTCAGGCACTTAGAATGTCATAAACATCTCATATTCGTTTCCGTTTAAACGCGCAGTACAAGTATATATTCAATGTTTACTAAATCAATATGTAGTTAGCGGAAAAGAAAAGTTATTTGTTAAAAGTTATACAAAAAGAAAATCAATCTTTACTTTGTCTCATTCCAATGTTGTTCTTTAACAAGACAGAGGTCTTCTTGTTAGTTTTTTTTGACGTGACAACGTCTTAAATTAGGTTGCGGCTCGTAGTCACATATGAAAAAAGGTAACGTAACGATGTGTCAACTGTCACCGAACTATGATCGGTCCGCCGCGCGTATCACTTGACACATGTACAATGTTTTAGTAAACAAAATATATTTTCTATAGTTAAAATTTGTGCAATTTATATTATAATTATTAATCATATCAATAAATATTCTACCGAGAAAAAGACGTTGTCACGTAAAATTTTCGCCCGTAAAACCCACTTTACAGGCAACCATTTTTTCAATGTTCGTTTAGTTGTCTTCTATTTCTTCATATTTTTTATTATAAAAGTTAGATTAAGCGAGGGAAAAATAGAGCAAGTACTGATTTTAAAATTAAAATTAGTTTAAACGAAATAATCTACATAATGTTCATTTCTCGCCTCCTCAAGTACGAACATATCTCAGAATTTCGTAAATAGCTTAAATGGCTCCCAATTCGACTTCGCCGAAATATTCACGGTCTTGTCTTTATATAATATTATTCTCTCCACAATCCCCTTCAAAGAACGATTTGTGTTTTTTTGTGAATCTCACGATTTCCCACTCCGTTCTGAAAGCTATTATCAGACTCTCTACGTCCGTTTAAATGATATACGTTTTTCTTGTTTCACATATGTTTTCTGATATTAACATTTGTATGTATTTGTTTATTGTTGTAAGTATTTATGTATGTATATGTATATTTTAATGGACTTATAACCTTTAATATTAACTTATATGTACTTAGTATATCCCTTTCGATTTTAATTTATTGCCACTTCTTCCTAAAAGTTGTCTGGAAGAGATCGACTAAGCGATAAGGGCACCTGTTGTAAATTTTTATAAATATATAGTTTAGATTAAAGTTGTTAGTATATTTTTATTATTATATGTCATAAACAACAGTATAATATATTTTCTTAAATCACTTTTGGTTGATGTACTTGTGTCCTTTTACGTTTTTTTTCTGATACGTCCAGCAAACTCTGTATTTAAGTCAAATATTCATTTAATTCGAAATGTAGCTTGTGTGTAACTATACTTATATCTAAATAACCAGACAAATACACATATAAAATTAAAAAAATATATATTTTACTATAATATTGTAGTTAAATTTAAGTATATTTTGCTCGTGTCACTGATATTTAATTACAATATATGCATATTACATATAACCAGATAACGTCACGAGCAACGGATGCGCGATGCAACATTGAAACTCATCAATGTGGAAATTTATTCAATTAGAAAATGTCGTATATCATATTCAGGTATGATTCTCACAAGATATACCCAAGTACAGTAGATAAGTGAAGTGGGCGGGTAACTGACGTATTATGTTGTTTTAGGTTTGGTACCCAATGTGGAATAATAATATTTGATTAATTAATTTCATTTTCTCAAAACGTTAAGGTAAAATGAGTTAAAACTTCTCTATAATGGTTAAAATAAAACGTATGTACGTATTTAGAGAAATTATTCTATAAGAAATAATATCTTTATTTTGTAACCGAAACCGTTCTAACACAAAGACCGACGAAATGTTAAAATAATTAAATTTTAATTAATTTTTGAACTTGAAAACCTCCCAAGCTCCCGTGATATCTCTTGGAAATATGTTTGTGCTGCACTATTTGATGTGGTGATTCTTTTACTGACAAGAGTAAGTAAGACTTTATAACTGTCACTCAGAGTACGACAGTCTCAATCAATAAGGATATTTAAATGTGATATATTTTATAATTCTATTTCAATATTTTTTGCTTACTCATACAATGACAGACTGTACCGCTGCGATACAGGGCGAGTAGGCTTTTTTTAGTTTAATCGTTTAACACCATCCTTATATAATTATTTCTTAATATGTGAAAGGAGATTAATTGAAGCGGGGACGGAGAAAGCAGGGACGGAACGGAGTGTCTTAACACTAGGTTCCCAGGATCCCTGCAGTTCCCTCTGCCTACCCTGCCATGTGCAGGATAAAGCGTGAAGCTAAAAAAAAAGAAAAGATTAATTAAATTAAAAATAATTAGTTGCGCAAACGGAAGCTTTAAAAATTATCACGTTTTTGCAACAGAACGAAACGATCGAACTCACAAACTGCGCGTTTATAGGCAAGTGCGCCTCTGCGCCACAACGGTACTCAAAAATTAAATAACAAAATTTATTAATTTGAAAACTTTTTAAACTTGATTTCACAATTTCCGTTAGTAAACAGAAAATATTGCTTAGACAGACTATGAGTATATGTAACACAAACATCTCAAATTACATTCTCTTTTGTATACAACCAAAATATGGAAGATAAGTCGATAAGATAGTGAGGCGATATGCAATATTGTAGGAAATATTTTTTTTTTTTTTTTTTAGCTTCACGCTTTTATCCCGCACATGGCAGGGTAGGCAGAGGGAACTGCAGGGACCATACGAACCTAGTGTTAAGACACTCCGTTACTTAGTCCCTGCTTACTTCGTCCCCGCTTTCCGCCGTTTTCGAAGCATTGCTTGTTGAGTGGCGGAACTCAACGCCGCGCTTTGCCTTAGTTGCCAGAGCGAAGAAAATGGAAATAGAAAAATCCATCTTCTCCGACTGGGGATCGAACCCAGAAACCGTCGCGTTAGTCGCGTTACAGGCAGACGTTGTGCCTCTGCGCCACGACGGTCCTCAGCCTCAGACGGTAGGAAATATATTGAGTAAATATTGAATATATAAAATATATTTTAATAAAAGAGAAGAGATTTTACATTTCAGCATCTTTTATTAATATGCAGACAATTATTGTGAAATTTATATTGTGAATATTCTTTTCCACACGTGAGAAAGGTTTTCAAAACTAGGCAAAACGTGGCGTTGAGTTCCGCCACTCAACACGCAATGCCTCGAAAAGGGCGAAAAGTGGCGACGGAGAAGGCAGGGACTAAGCAACGGAGTGTCTTAACACTAGGTTCCCATAGTCCCTACAGTCCCTCTGCCTACCATGTGCGTGAAGCTAAAAAAAAAGGTTTTCATTTTAATTCTAAGGCGAGGTTAGGTTAGGTTAGGTTACAAGTACTTTTTTTTAGTTTTATAATATAAATGTATATACCATTATGAAATGAAAATAGTATTAATAGAGTAATTATAGAAATATATACGTTACAAATAAAATTTAACTGTAAAATATTCAAGCGTATTCAGTTACAATTTTCATTTTAAACATTGTTATAGCTTCAGGCTTAAAATACAGTTGTGTAACTACCTACTTGTTTTAGTACCGCGTAATTTCGTCCCGCTTATACAGTTCCCGTCGCGGGGTAGGCACAGATAATCTAGTGTTATAGCTCTTCATCTGAATATCTTTCTATCTGAATTCGATACATCATGTGGTAAGTGGTAAAACTTAACACCTTATAAATAATCACTCCGCCAAATCGGGATCGAACCTCAAACCATCGCGTTTACTTATTAATTGACAGTGAATTTTTATTCTATGATGGCTTTAGTTTAATACCAATGATGCTTACAAAATAAATTTTAAATTAATTCAACCATAAACTATAATAGCAAATATTTATATTATTGTCAACTCAGAATTATAAAACAAGAAAATATTCTGAACATTTCTTAAAATATTTACTTTGTTTATTTTACAAGCGGATATATCTGTAGTTTTTTTTCCGCAAAAGTTGATCTTTTGTTCGCAACTCGTCTTTGATCACTGGCTGCGATTAATAACTCTATTTGAAATATAACATCTTAATGACCTTGATAATAGCCTCCTAGGTATAATCCAAATATGCCACTTAGATTAGCTGTAAAAATATTTGAATATGTGTTTTATAAAAAAAAAATATTATTATAAGATATCTCAATTTATTGTTAGATATTTATTAAATTGTATAATATATTAATACCTCACTTTGTGTCGTAGTTAGTTAGTAGTAGTTCAAAAACATGACACAAATTTAAACGACGCAATATGAATTAAGATTTTTCAAAGTAAACTATGAAAAAATCGTAGATTTAAAGTTCCAGGGTTACAAAAATATAAGTTTTTTTAAAACATTAACAAAGTTAGCATTTAAAAAACAAAATTACAGGAAACTTTATTAAAAAAATATTTAAAACAAAACAAATTAATAAATAAATTTATGAAATACTAAATTAAAATTGATCACTGTCTCACGAGTCCATAGTGGCTAGTGTCATAGGTCGGCTTACTTTCACAAAAAATGTTCTAATAAACTGTAATACGTTTAAATCAAACTGATTCAAAGACAGAAAGCATGTATATTTATTTATTTATTTAAGCTTAAACACTTCCTTACATTTTTTCTTTAACAAATTTTAACATTTTTTCTGAAGTTTTAGTGCATTAGTAGGTTCTCATTATAGTATGTGTTAGTAATTTAATATTAGTTTTAAAACAATAAAAATAAAAGTTTATTCATTGTAAGGACCGCCTATAGCGGTGTAAGCCTCCTCCAATATTTTCCACTGTTCTCTGTCTCTTGCAGACTAGAATCCACATATATCCCGCCACTCTGGCTATGTCATCACTCCATCTTTTTAGCGGTCGACCTCGTCTGCGTTTCTTATAGATAAGAAGCCAATTGGTTATAATTTGTGACCATCTATTATCTTTAGCTCGTTGTATATGTCCTGCCCATTTCCATTTTTGTTTTAATATATGTTCAATGACATCTCGTGCTTTCGTCTTTCCTCTTATTATTTTGTTATTTATTTTTTCTTTTAGTTTAATGTTCATGAAGCTTCTTTCTATACCTCTTTGACAACATCTGATTTTTTTCATATTTTTTTGAGTCAATGACCAGGTTTGGCAAGCATAGGTCAAGCATGGAATCAAGCACATGTTCATTGCTTTAGTTTTTAGTTTTACTGGTAAAGAGCTCTTAAATATTTCCTTCATCGACCAGTATTTATTCCACGTTGATTTTATTCTGAGATCTATCTCCTTGTCCATGCATGATCTAAATGATATAAGATGACCTAGATAAATATAATTTTCTACGTACTCCAAGGGTGTTGATTGAATAATAATAGGTATCTTAGATGAATTTGTCATGATCTTTGTCTTCTCTTGATTTATCTGTAGTCCTATTGCTCTGCTTTCATTATTTAAAGATTCTAACATATATGTTAATTTATCAGGTCTTTCTGCTAGTAAAATTATATCATCTGCAAATCTTAAGTGAGATATATATTTTCCGTTAATTTTGATTCCAGTTTCTTCCCAGCTAACCTTCCTGAAGACTGATTCTAATACCGCGATAAACAGTTTAGGTGACATTGGGTCACCTTGTTTAACCCCCTGCTTTATAGGAAAGGGAGCTCCATTTGTCTCTAAACGTATTCTTGCTATGCTGTTTTTATAGATATTTTTAATAAGTTCTATGTAGTCATTATTAACTCCTTGTTCAGCCAAGGCCCGCCATATCGAGTCATGAGATATACTGTCAAAGGCTTTGCTGTAATCAATACAAGCTACGTATAGAGGTAAGTCGTACTCGTTGTATTTTTCAATTATTATTTTCAAAGTATGAATGTGATCTACTGTTGAGAAATTTTTCCTGAAGCCTGCCTGCTCTATAGGCTGATTTTCATCAATAGTCTTCGTTATTCTACGTGGTAAAGTAGATGCAAACACCTTATAAAGCATGATGTAAGACTGATAGGTCTGTAGTGTGAAACTACTTTCGGAGCTCCTTTTTTATATAAAAGTATTATTTCAGCACACATCCACTGTTTTGGAAGTTCTTTAAGTTTCAAAATTTTATTAAATAGGTTTGTTAAAGGTTTGATCAATATATGTTTCGAAGATTTTATCATGTCATTGGTGAATCCATCAGGGCCCGGGCTTTTTTCAGATTTTAGTTTGTTTATAGATAGTTCTATTTCTTCGTTCAAAAATAATGGGACGGATTCAGTATTATTACATGTATAGTGTTCTGTAGATTTTGGTAGGTTGTAGGGGGAGCTGTATAACTTTTGATAAAATTCTGTAGCGATATTTAAGATGTCTTTTCTATTCGAAACGACGTTACCCGACGTATTCAGAAGATGGGCTAGTAAAGGTTTAACATTTTCTAATCTTTTGAAAGCTTTTTTAACACCTCCAGTCTTTTCTAGATGTTTTTGAAGTATATTTGACCGATATTTTCTTGTATTTTGTATAATTTTTCTTTTTATATTTCTATACAATTTACTTATTTTCAGTTTATCTGTTTTATTTTTGTTTTCCTTTGTCTTGAGTACATATCTTTCGTTTTGCATACATTTGATTTCCTCCGTGATGATTGAATCTTTTTTATCGGATTTTCTTTTGGATTCTTTGGATTTTTTGGAGCACTTCAATAAGATAGTTTCTATTTTATCGTAAAAAGTTTGTACAGGTTGGTCTTCTTTATAAGTTAAAGAAGTCATCTCTTTATTCAGTAGATCGTTATCTATGTGCATTATTGGTTTTTTATTAGCATAATGGGCGCGAGATGCCTTCTTTACACTCATATTTAACGTTATTCTTACCAAACGGTGGTCGCTTGGGTGTACTTTACTATTCAAAACAGAGCAGTTCTCTACTTTCTTTGTAACGTTTGAACAAATGAAATCGATTTCATTTTTTGTTACTCCATTTGGCGATGCCCATGTCCATCTGTTTCTCACTGGCTTTTTAAACATTGTATTTGTAATTTTAGTTTATGTTGATGACAAAAGCTTATAAACTGTTGACCTCTCTTATTTCGTTTACCGTATCCAAATTTTCCCATTACAATATGTTCTTTTGATTCAGGTTGTCCGATTTTTGCATTCATATCTGCCATAAAAATTATATTTTTATAGCATTTAACCATTATTTCATTTAATTCTTTATAAAAGTCGTCAATTTCGACTTCTTTCGATTTTTCTGTGGGGGCGTATGCTTGTATTAAAGAGAACATTTCATCATAGATTTCAACTTGTAATAATGCCACTCTCTCTGATTTTACAATAAAGTCATGCACTAATATATTATTTTGTTTCTTTACGATAAATCCAACCCCCTTTTCGCCCTGTATTTTTCCATAGTGGTAAAGTAAGTAATTTCCTCTGTCTTCTATTTTATAATCCTTCCTTCGTATTTCTGACAGACCTATAATGTCCCACTTTATGTTTGATATAAATTGTTCTAGTTCCATAATCCTTGTTTCGTTTGCAAGTGAGCGTACATTAAATGTGGCAACGTAGATTTTTTTATAGTTTGGAGGGTGACAGTCTACATTCCCCTCGGTGACCAGCCGCTTTGGGGAAGATGATATATTGATTTGAAATAAATTATTATCTTTTCTTTTACGAGGGGCATAATAAACTTCAGTGGAATTATGGGGGGGCGGCTGTTGTTGCTATTTTTCTAGATCATCTGTTTTACATTCCGCTTTATCTTTAAATAAATACTGAGTCATTGGGTTCTGAAAGGGATGTCCTCTACCCTCTTTCCCTTTGTTTTTCTTAAAAGGTTGGAACTCTTTATATGAAGAGTTCTTCTCTTGTCTTTTTTCATGTGGTGGAGTGATCTCTAATTCTCTCTTTTTATTTACCTTCTCCTCCCTTAATTTACTATTTATAGGATTTTTTTCCTTGATTACTACCCGACCTTGACGTATGAATGCTATTTTTCCTTCAGTTCTACTTTTGTTCACTTGTTCTTGTAGTAATTTTCTTTGCTCTAGAATTTGGTGAGGGTAGTCTTCCTTAATATAAATTTCTTTTCCTTTCAGATGTTGTTTATTTTTCAAAACAGATAACTTCTTCCCGAATGTTGTAAAAGTAACAACTACTGGCCTTATCTTATTTTCAGCTAATTTCCCCATCCGTCTTACCATTTCCAATTCGTTCATATTACATTCAGTTTTCATATTTTCCTTTATAATATGTTGAATTTTCTTTTCTAAGTCTTCATAGCTTTTTTCACCTTCTTCAATGCCAAAAAATATAATATTCCTGCGTCTTATATGTTTTTCCATGTCTAGGATTCTTTTTTCCAATACAGCATAGTTTTCTTTAAGTTTATTTATTTCTCCGGATATATTAGTAAATTTTTCATCAATATTTTCATTTATATTGCTTGTAATTCTGGTTTCTAACATTTTTAATTGTTCTTCCGAATCTTTTCTGATATCTGCTCTAAGTGCATTAAGAAGTTCTTCTAAATTATTCATTTTAGCGCCCTCTTCCTCAAAGTGATAGATTTACAATATTAATAAGCGAACTGCACTGGTCTATACTTAGTGATTTAGTGTTTTTTATAATAGATGGCGCTATTAATAATCGATCTATGTGAAATTTATGCGGGCTATAAAGTTCATACGGTCTTCAATAGATGACAGTGTTAGCGATGCCTTTTAGAGGATGATTTTCGAAATTTGAATTTGAATAAAAAGTTAAGGTTAAAATTTGTTGTACACAGTTATTTTGCACTGCTATTTCACTTGTCACTTTGTTTGTATGTTTCTTAGAAAACACTTGGACACTATCCTACTTTTTAATTCGATGAATAATTTGTTTTCATTGAAAGTGTCGGTTACTGGTTTTTAAATTTTTTCACTTATTTCATTGTTTTTGTCACGAATTCACTGTTCTTTAACGTATTTATATTAACACTGTTGACTAATGTCTATTACAAGGTAATTATCCGATTTAAAACACTTATTTAAATAAAAAACTTGCGGAGCACTTAGAACGTAATGTTTACTTGCGCGCGCCCTCTCGCGAAGTCAAGAAAGCATGTATAAAGAAGTAATTAAATAATATAATATCTGTTCATATTTATTTTTATTTTTTAATTTTTAGCTTCACGCTTTATCCCGCCCATGGCAGGGTAGGCAGAGGTCCGTTCCTTAGTCTGCTTTCTCCGTCCCCGCTTTCCGCCTTTTTCGAAGCATTACGTGTTGAGTGGCGGAACTCAACGCCGCGCTTTGCCTAGTTTGCCATAGCGAAGAAAATGGAAATTAAAAAATCCATCTTCTCCGACTGGGGATCGAACCCACAAACCGTCGCGTTACAGGCAGACGTTGCGCCTCTGCGCCACGACGGTTCATATTTATATTATTTAAAAATTTATTGTTTAATAAACTCACCAAGTATTTGATCCCAAGTGTCTCTTCGACATTTGATACAAGTGTTGTCTGTGAAGTGGATTACGACTCGACAAGAGTGATCTTAACGATTTTTTGTTAAGTTTGTATATCGCATAAATAAACTGTGTTTGTATCCCTACTAATAACATAATTAATTAAATAATATTGTTTTAAATGTATAGAATTATTAAGACTAATAAGTTTGTTATTTCCTAGTACTTTATCATTGTTTGGCATTAACTTCTGTGAGAATGCATAATATCATGAATTCTTCTTTTTCTTCTCTTTGTTTATGGCGTTTCGAGCGTGCCAGTTGAGCACAATTCACTTTGCCAATGTTATGTTGAATGGAGAACACACAATGGAGAATGTACGGTAAAAAGGAGATAGCATTACACAAAAGAGGAATGCATGCTTAAAAGAGATCCATTTTAAATCCTTCACCTATAACAAAATCAACAGATATCTACAATATACACACAAAACACATTAGGTTAGTATTAGATAATATTTACAAGGGTGTTAGTTTATACTTTAATATTATTATATTTAATATACCTACACAAAAATTTACATAAAGGACTAAACACAAACATTAACAAACACTGAACACTAAGAGGACGAGGGACTTTGAGCAGAAGAACATCATATAAAGGACTGATTAATTTAGGACAGGAAAAAAGGATATGAGAAGGGGAACTGTCGTCTAAGCCACATTCACACAATGAGTGGTCCCTGACCCTGATCTTAGCTAGGTGAACAGGAGTACATGCATGTCCGAGGCGTAGGCGGCAAATTGTGGATATAACTCTCCGTTCAGTAAATTTTTGAGAAAAAACCAAGGACGCTTTGGTATATCAGGTTGGAGAAATGCATAATATTTACCTTTGTGGGATTTTGATAGATCCCAGTATTTAGACCAGGACTTATCCATGTGAGTAACAGCAAGAGACAGCAAATCCTGGGCCGAATTAGAAAAGTGGTCTATAGTGCCACATTCGGCTGCTTATTTTGCACAAGAGTCTGCAGATTCATTCCCACTAATTCCAGAGTGACCTGGAATCCACACAAGAGTGACCTCTAAACCCTTTAGATAACACAAGTATAATTCTTCGCGAATCCTTAAAATAATTGAAGATCTTAATTTGCTATGAAACGGGTTACACTTTATAGCCAATTATCAGCTTAGCGAATCAGTAAATATAACCGTCTGTTTTACGTTATGGGAGAGCGTGAACAGCGTGAGAGCGTGCCTCTAACAGGGCGACAGCCTCGCCTGTAAATACTAAAGATTCGGGAGGGCATTTAAATTGTAAAATAATTTTGAATTTCGCTATCCAGCAAGCTGCATCAACACAGCTTTCCTTAAAAAGCTTTGATGCATCTGTAAAGATGTGAAGATGATTTGACCAATTTTCATATACAGCTTCTTGGAATTTTGTGTTGGTACCTGGATCTCCCTTGGTCAAGCCAAGATCTGTTATGAATTATGGATGATAGGCAAATGCTTTGTACGGTGTACAAAACAATGGATTAGATGTAAGGCGTAGCAAAGGATGAGGTAATCTGGTGAATTTCAGGAAACTATGTAACAGGAATGGTAATGGTTTATCACTGGGGATGAGGTCAGCTAACTCAGTTAACTTAGGCTACAAAGGATGGGAAAAAAGCTGTAACATTTTACCAACAAATCTATCTGCAAGGTATTGTCTACGTGAAGGTTGGGGTGGTTCAACACACTCCACTTGGAGAGCATTGGTGGGAGTAGACTTCATTGCCCCTAAGATAATACGTAGGCATTTCTACTGCATCCGATTAAGCTTTTCTGTGGCTACTTTATTAAAGGGGTCCAGATAATATCATGAAATTGACTTATACGTTACGTCGCCCACTATGTAGGACGTGTCAAAACATCCGTCCCTTAAACTATCTCGATCAATTTCCATTATTTTTATAATATTTATAATATTGACGTATGTTGGATCATTTTTTACTTATGTAAGACGTTTCCTTTTTGGTAGAATGATTTATCATATTTGTCACTAAAAGTAAATATTTGGGTAAAATGAATATAGCTTTGGGACACTTTGGTGCCAAATTGACATTGTTAAATACTCTTTGCGTTCGTTATCTGAGTGGATCCGACTCATAACACTCAATGGGAGGGGTAAAGTTTAATTTAGTTATAATTTTATTAGAGTAGGCTAAGTATAATGTAAAATAATAGAAAGCTTATAAATTCAAAATATCCACAGCGTCGCCATTTTCTCAATAAATCTCTTTAAACATTCTAAAGCAATAAATTGATTGTGAAGTCGTCGAGTCTTTAGTTTGCAATCCAAAAATTTAATTATTTAATACTATTTAAATAATACTTTACGGCTTAGGATTCTGTATAATAGAATAAAAAAATAATTTTAACAGTATCACTTGTTCATTTTTTGTTATAAAATTTTTACCAGAAATTCCTTCCTCTTTAGTATTTAGTTTTAGAAATTTAAGAAATATATTTAATTATGCTACATTACACGTATTGTACAAGTATTGTCTCGAACATCTTTTATTCAGTTTTATTTTTTTTAATATTTTGTATGAAAAATAAACTTGTATAGTCATGAATATTAATTAACTTGTTTCAGAGAGACAAAGTATAGATTGTGATTAGTTTGAAATGTAGTATGTACTAATAAAAAAATTACATGTTTCATAGCTGACCTTAAATAGTTGATATCGAACTGATGACAATATCCAATGACCGTCAAGACACTTCGCAACATTTATGAACAGTTCGTAGGTCTCTATATCCAAAAGCACTCTTATATTTAATTAGCATAAGGGGTTTTTAGTTAAAGTGTTACAAATAGCATATACAATTATATAATGAAATCAATAGAGAAATATAATATATAATATACAATACTATCATAATACAAATTTCATTTCACTGTCTTATGTTACGGTATTTATATTACCATTTCTATTTGTTTTTTTAATGTATAGATTAGCTGGTTTTGGTCTCGAGTTCGATTCCTATCCAAAATACTTCGGTTTTTGTAGTGAACATGAAAATAATCAATTATTTTATAATAAATGCTATGTGAATTCGAACTATATTTAACAAATCATTGATATTTATAGCCCAAGTCTTTTAAAGTAACATGCATTTTCATAACAGTAGCATCGGGTCTATATTCTTTATTTTTAATATCGGCAAAACTTGAACAAAGCCTTCTAAGAAAAAACAACAACAGCTAAGTAAACGTACCCTCGGGGAGAATAAATTATTTTCATTATCTTACTCTGGTAACAAAATAAAGTGTTGTGTTCAGATCCGTCACTGGTCAAAGTGGAAGGAAGTAAAAAGTGAGAAACAGAGTGTTTTAACGCAAGATCAGCCTCTGCCTATCCTATACGAGGCATATAGTGCTTAAAAAATTGAAAAATCATACATTTAAATATAAATACATTTTCAACTTTACAACTTCGTTTGCTTGTTGTTATATATTTCGTAGATACCTAAATTGTTGTGTCAACAATTTAGATATGTAAAGCAGAGGTAGTACTGTTGATTTATTATGATGAAGGTTTATTTGGGACTTTTAATTAAAACCTTAATCCTGAAAGGGGTTGAAATGAGATGTGGAAGTTTGTAAGAAAACAGTTGTTTATTATTTTTAAATTGATGAAGATTGTAACACATCAATCAATGAGTTTCATAATATTTAATATTTACAAGGAAATTTGAGCGTAGCGGGATGAGAAAGATTTTAAATACCAATAATATTATGTCAATATCTTATTTATTGCAATTTGAACACTTCAGTAGAAAACTGTCACTCTTTTGGATATTTGTATAGAACTAATATATTTGAATATACCAGGGTTAACGCAAAAGTGTGTAGTGTATTGAGCAAATAAGGATTATATATGATATTGAATTTATTATGTAATTTAAAGTTATTATATATTTTATTTTATTGTAAAACTATTTGTATTTTGTTTTATGATGCTTCAGTTTACTTGCAATACTCTTTTTTGATATAATAATTTATTTTATGTTAATAAAAATTGGTGTAAGGTAACTGTATACTGATCGCAGGAAATGGTATACGGTCGACAGAACAGTTTGTGGACTCCACCTGACAATGAGACATTTATATGTTTGTTAACATTATTATTAATATCAATTATAAAAATATTTTTGCTATGCATTATAGGTTCCATTCTTATCTGGAAATTGGCAGTGTTGAACTCCGCTACTCAACATGCAATACTTGCATTCTCTCGGAACAATAAGAACGGAGTGTATTGATGTTAGGGTATCTCTATCTTACTTGAGACAGTAAGACTGAGACCATTTTGTCGAATATTTTTTCTTCTTATGTGTATCATTCTTATCTCCACTATATATTAATAGCAGTGACAAATGTTGTTTGTAATTGAGATTATGTACCACACAACAGATTTAAAAAATTGAAACAGATTGAAAATGTCATCAGCGCGTTCACAATGTAATATATACATCGTTGCAATGTTTCATTTGCTGTGAACATAACGACTTGAAGACTTTATTCTACGAACATTGAAGTATTAATCAGCGATTTTTATGTAAAACGGTTATTGAGTACACATCTTTGAAGCATAAATTGTTTTTTCAATTCCAAATATTACTTGCTGTTTGCCGGAGATAAACGCTGCTCCCTATAATATTTCTCACTCCTTTGTGAAATAGTATAGAAAGATATAGAAGAGTATATTTTGGTTATTATTACCAATAGTAGGTACAAACTTTATATATTTAGCGTTCCGTAATCCTCTTAACACTCCTACCGTCATGTATAAGAGAACTTTCTCATACACCTCAGATTATACTCAATTATCCGTTTGAATACAATATCGATAGTTAGGAATATGTTGAACTGAAATTGGAAATCGCTATCCAATTTGTATAGGCATCGATACAGTATTTTGTGCTCCTATTCTAGTTCTTCAAAGTTCAACACGACGTTCCCAAGGTGGCAAAATAAAAGAGATAGGGAGTGTTTATTTATTTGAAAAAGTAAGGAATACAAAAAAAAAACTAATACAATATTTTTTTCTTATATATTTTATTTGGTTTTTCTATAAAAATTACAAAATGATTTTAGTATGAAGGACAGTATCAAATAAATTATTTCGTATAGAGTTATTATTGAAGCCCCGAAGCTGAGCGAAAACACACCGCCATATGTCGCTGAAATTTGTGAGAAGTCAAAAATGACAGTTGCATAGAAAAATGTTTTATGAGGATATAAAAATTCATATTATGAAGAAAATATGTATATTCAATATTGATCGGGTCACTTTTTTTAATGTTTTGTCTTAGCTGCCATAGTGCAGCGTCACATTGTCTGACTGTAAACATGACAGTTGTAGGTTCCATTTCCAATTAAAGGAATTAATTATTTCATTACATCTCGGGCACAAAAGCTTCAGCAAGTGTCACTAAGACGGGTAGTGGAAAATGCAGAACGGCAGTCACAACACTAGGCTCCCTCTGTCTTCCTTACTATACGTGAGAAGTAGCTTAAAGCTATTTATTTTATTTGTTACTTTTTGGTCAATTAAATATCAATATCTTATATTAAATTTTCCTCATTCCGAAGCGACAACATTGTATTCTATGAAAGTAATTTAAAAGGTACAGCGTATTTGTGGATAATGCAGTGACATTATATTTGATTTTAAATACTTTAAAGCTTCACATATACTCCGCATGGTGTAGACATGGAGAATATAATATGAAAACACTCTGTTCTCTTATTTCTGTCAGATTTAAGTCATTGCATGTTGAGTGGCAGAACTCAACACCGCAAATTTACACTACAGTTAAATAATTTCCCACATGTAGGAATCGAACCCACAATCATTGCTGTCCCAGTTTCCTTTTTTTTATAAACTAAATAGTACATACTATGGCCTTAACATATATATAAATATATTACCTATAAAATAATTGAAGTCAATCAACAGCATTTTGTTATAACAATTACACGTGGACTTAGCGTGGTACACTTGTAGAGCAGCCAGCTCACTTACGTTCCGGGCTTTGCTGGAATGTTCATTCAGAATAATTATATTTTGGTAAGAAAAAAACATTATTGTAAATTTTGGTATGAAAGGAAGAAGTATAGTAAATTTGCTACGATTTTGCTTTTTAACATTATATATAACTAATAAGGAAATTTTTATTTCTATAATAACAATTATTATATATCAGGATCTGCCTAACATCGCGTTATTTATATTACGGCATGCAGTATCTCTTAGAGTTGATACCATATTAAATAAGGTTCAAGTCAATATTACAATATTTGGAACAGGATAACTGTCGTGGCGGCTCAAGGCCTGGCTGTAAACGCGACTGTGGGTTTAATTTCCACTTGGGGAAGATGAATTTATATAGTTTTACTCTCATTTTTCAGAGAGAGAAAAACTATATAAATTCATGTACAATTAATCAAAAGACAAAGCGTGAAGATAAGTTCTTCAACATGTAAAATTTCAATAGGTGGAAAGCAGGCAACGGAGTGTCTTAGCACTATGTTCTCTTTGTCTATTGGTTTAAAAAAAATCCAATATTTTTTTATTATAGTACGGATAAGGTTATAATGGATAGTAGAACTTCTACATTATCTAAAGGATATATATAACCTTCTTTAATATATCACACATTATGTTTGTTGAATCTATAGTTCTATATTATAATTTAGATACCTAACTCATGATAATAACTTTAGTTGAATAATTTTAAGTCGTTATTATATACAAGAAATAAATTAAAAATATACTTCACAAGTTTATTGAAAAGCTCATTTTCTTTTGCGTTTCCGTTCTCAAAAGAGACATGCTGTATATCGATACAATATAATCCTGAAAATGTTTGTAACCAGATAAGGAAAATATTTTAAGAACTTAAGCACTAACAAATATTTGTTATTAATGTAAAAATTAGAAATCAAAACAATATACACTTTATACATTACAGATAGCTTAATGAACAAATTAAAACAGGTGACAGTCTACGTGATACGTATTTATTAGTTTGTTGTTAAATTGTCTTGCTTTATGTCTAAACAGTATTTTCAGTTCTTTTCAGAAAATTGTAATATTAAGATTTAAACATTTTTTAGTTTAATTATGTATATAATTAGTCAAGTACATTACTTTCATTTTAAAACATTTTTTGAAGAAATAATACTAAGTGACGTTTAGTTTCGCTGCTCCTCAAGAGTTGGAAAGTGACACTCTAAAATTATCTATTTATTACTAGGTTCTCTCTATATAGCATGTTATATGCGATACTATATACAGTGTTAAGCTAAAAAAAAAGGAAGAAAATATCACAATATTACAAGGAATCTCTCATTCCTCGTTTGTTGAAAATTGAAAAGGCTAAAAAGTTTTATATGACTGAAAGAACTTATTTTTGATTTCGCTTCTATTTGTAGATTAAGTTGTACATTGTTTCCAAGCCTATTAATTTGTAAGGGAATACTGTTAAGTTTGTTTATATTTCAGTTAAGACATCAAAAAAAATAATTTACTTTCTGAAAGAAATTGCGCTGAGTAAATTGTTCTTTAATTTTGATTTGGATGTGGCTCATTATCTATATACAAGATATCTACTCATAATTTAATACTGCAGATTTTGTTTGGTGTTCACTAAACAAAAACTATTGTTTGAAATTAAAAGCTATTCAAATCGAGGAAGGTTCTAAGATACTATATTACATCACTAATTAGTCTGATTATGCAACTTGCACTTGCGACTCAAGTTTCTAGCTCTGAACCTTATATTTCTGGCATTTGTTTGAAGCGCGATAATATATTATTTTTATGTATGTCTAGATCACATAGAAGTGCAAGTAATATTAGTACGACATGCTTAATGGACGACAAATTAAAAACAGTTAACCGCTACAATTGTATTTCTTAGATCTATAATATACATAGCTATAAGCCTAATTAAAAATATACATTTTTCTAAGAACTATGAGCTAGTAGTAATAACTACTAACTAGAGTATGCAATTTGACTGACTCGATATACTTAATAAGATCAACTTGATTTGAATGATCATTCGCCACTAATTAAAAAAAAATTGAAAAGTTATCCTTACAGTTATCATATTGTACAAAACATTATATTACTGTTTCTCGTATTACTTGACAAATATATTAAATGGAAAAGTTCTGCTTTCAATAAATGTTACTATTTTCTTTATTAGATCCCAAGAGTACTTTACTTGGCTGTCGTTTAGTTATGTCACGGGAATCGCCGAAAGTATCAAGATTTGCTTTTTCTCATAATAGTTATAACCTCTTCAGATTACAAGTACACATATGTGCACCTTTATTTATTGGGAGAAATAAGTAAATACCGACATTTATTGACATCTTTGTAAGTTTAAAAACACTTTTGAAGCTACAGAGCATCTCATAAATAGCAAAGATGGCGCTTTCGCAAACATTAATGCTACCTAATTTTTTTTTGAATTTTTCTTTTTGAAAATCTTGTTAACCACTCGCGCTCATTTCGTTATAAAATCGATTAAAAATAATATAACGAAGATTTTAACAAATATTTGGTGTTGTGTTATTGTCAAATACCTGGAGTAACGTGTGAAATAGTAAGTTTTAATTTTTTTTTCTTTTTTGCTCTAGTTTTACTTCAAAAATTTTCAGTTACACATATGTGTACCTCGGTTCTATACATGGATATTTTATTACTTTGGGTGTTCCAAATTGCAGATAGATGACGAGGAAATAGAACGAGTTTTGAATGAAAGTGATTTCAATTTCCCAGGAGACGATGACGACGATGAGTATATGCCTCCAAAGGACCTTCAAAATTATGAGCAGCTGGAAGAATCTGATGAAGAGGAAGGGCCGTCTGAAAAACATACGCAAGAAGAGGTACTCCCATCAAACACTGAAAAATATGACCTCTCTTTGATTCTATTCTGAAAAAATGTCATGCATTACCACACTCCAAACATATGTCCACGGACGAGCAGATGATCCCTTTTCCGGGTGATGCGAATACCACCAATACGTGCCATCGAAACCCAACCTACTTGGCCTCAAGAACTTTGTGCTGACTGGTCGGGATGGCCTGGTCTTGGGCTTCGAAATTTATGTATGGTAAAGATACTATACCTCAAGCGGCTATGCGGAATCTTGGATTAGGAGCCGGTATAGTACAAGCTCTTTTCCCCACGATTACCAACTATTGTGTTCTTTAAACTAATGATTTTTTGACGAGTCTGAAACTATCTGAGCACTTGATTAAAGGTGACAAAGAGATCTATCTGACGGGGACAGTAGTGACAAATAGAATTAACCCAGTTACAAGCAAGTTGAAGAAAGACAAGCAATTAGCAAGAGGAGGATGGGGCGAAAAAGTTAGAAGCGATGAAAATATATGTGTTCTAAAATGGATGGATACAAAAGCAGTTACGATGCTCTCTACGTGTTGGGAGTGCACCTGTAGATACCTGCAAGCGTTGGAGCAAAGTCCAGAAGCAAAAGATTGATGTCAATCAGCCATAAAGAAATTATAACACTTGCATGGGTGGGACAGATTTGTTGAGCGACCGATTGATAGAGCACTATCAGAACGCGATGATGACGAGCATACGAGCCTTCTGTCACTTTTTAGATTTGGTAGTCGTGAACTGCTGGATTATGTACACACGTGGCTGTAAGGAAGAAAATATTCCAAAGAAAAGCTGAGGCTACTACAATTTTGGTTCAATTTAGACAAGGCTATGATGAAATATGACGGTGGACGATATGATCCTCATTTCGTTACCTCTGGTACTACTTCAAGATCCAACCGAGAATCCAGCAATTCAATGCCCAGCTCCAGCTCTACTGAAACCGAGAACTACGCGGGACATCCTCCAAAGAAAAATTGGCCGATCGTATCACAACCGATACCGAAAGTTAAGCTGGACAATGTAGAGCATCTGCCGCGTTATATGGATGCTAAATTCGCGTCTAAATGTAGACACCCAACAAGTTCCTCACGCTACCGTACCATGTGCCTAAAATGTAAAATGTGCCTGTGTGTTCTAAAAAACAATTGTTTTGAGGATTACCACACAAACAAAAAGTTAGGTCCTTGAAATCCAAGGTACACATATGTGTAAGTAGTTTTTTTTTAATTTCCACTAATATAAAAAATCTCAAAAAAAATGTTTGTTTAATTTTAACCCAAACGAACCCAAAACACGTATAAAATATTTACTTATACAGTTATTTCGAGTCCAGATCTTAAGAGGATAAAGCTAAGTCCTATATCACTGTCCAATTTCATTATAGTCAATGTTAACTATTTTAGTAAAAAATTGAAGTTAAGGACGCCGCTTCGTATCATTCAGTAGAATGAATTATTTAGTACTCGTAACAAGCTCTTTATTGTTTAGAATCTGACGTCTAAAGACGTCTTAATTCTAGGCTCCATTTGCCTACTCTGCTAATACAGGCTACATCATAAAGTTAAAAAATAAAATAATTCTATACTTTGACTTGACTGAGTGTACTGATATAAGCAGTGATATATTTTTAAAATGTTTTAGTAACTTAAATTTAAAATAACAATTACTAGTGGGATCCGCGTGCGCATGCGCTTCGTTTTATTAACACTCTTTTAGAATGGTAAAGTCGTTTATTATTTACAGAATTTTTGAGACTGACAAAAAGCTCGGGCAAATTTCAAGTGTAAAATGTCAAGCAAATTCTTATAAACTTTTATCCTTAGCAAACGTGTAGATTAATTAATTATCAATACGCCTATTTGAGATATTTAAAATGATACCGAAATTATTTTTGAGGTCCGAAACTAGCTTCTCTATGTGTCTGCAATTAAAACGTTTCCAAAAATAACATATAATAAAAAAATTATGAAGCTTCATGAAGAAACTTCACCTTTATAAGATATAACTCAATAGCACTTTTTAAAAGAATTCGTACTTGAACAACTCTGATGAAAAGAAAATTATTTATAAGACTTTGAAATACATGTGGTTCGTGATACAATGCAAAAATTACATCGTATTGCCTTAGAACTCTGTCCTAGAATAATATTTATATTATACCTACTTATATTGTGAGAATTAATAGTTTTATTTATATAAAATATTTTGACTCATCTATATTGAATTACAAGTACAATGTACAAAAACAGAATATTCATTTGTTTGTAAAGTTTGTGAAAATCCATTATAATAGTGCCATCGCAGTACAGTGGTGGAACAGCATCCTCCACGACGGTTGTAAGTTCTGTCTCCACTTAGATTAATCATTTTTCATTTATAGACATACCTATAGCTTCGTGCTATTTTCTTTATATAAACAACAGGGTATGTATCGGTGACCTAATATTAGGACATGACGGTCCCAGTTTTCATAGAACATTACATGTTAGGCGTTGGAACCGTGGACCTTAACGACGCACCTTCTCTTCACGAGAATGAAGAAATAGTATGAATATTTTTCTCAAATGCGATGATAAGAATTGTATATCAGAGTCTCTCAACAATCAGTTTCCTTAATCAATAATTGAAAGCGCTACACAAAGAAAACATACGTAACATCCAGTGGATACAGACGAGCCAACAGAGGCATCACGTCGCTGGTGATACTGTACTTCTGATCTCTACACTCGTTGTGGCACTCCGGTCTGCAAGCTTTGCCACCGTTTATTTTGTTAGCTAGTGAACAAAACGTAAAAATATATTGATACTATTTTCTTTCTTAACTACAATGATTGTAATTCATTCTCTATATAAATTGTATGGGGCGAGTTTCTAGTGCATGCTACGCATTTAATCGGTTGTATTAGTTAACTAGGTTACCTAATATGACAGAGTAAAGATACATATTAGGTAACCAAGTTCTCCCTGAATACACTTATAGAGTAAGTAACGTGAAGAAAAAAAGCTTATCGTAACATACTAAATGTAACAAAATATTCATTGATGCTATATCTATTCGAACTTGTTACTTATCTATGTTAATCTCACCTCTAATCCTGTTAAGACATACTAAGTCTTCGAAATCGCAAATACGCGTCGCCTTCTCTAGAACAATTTAATAGAAACAAGCGAATGAGCAACAAAATAGATTGCTCTCTTTCTAATTTTATTAATAGATAGAGTGTTTAGTGTGTATTTAATAAAAAATATATGTATGATGATGATAAAAAATATATGTATGACACTAGGATCACTATTGCGACGATTATGTTCATATTTCTTAATCTGAGCTTATACGCAAAGATAATATATAGCATATAAAATGATCATTTTATTTCTTTATACTTTTGTTAGTATTATACTATGTGAGTCAACTCAAAATTGCCTCTTTCAAACTTACCTCTCGGATATTTGTACGGTATACAACCACAGTACTTTGAGTAAACTTTCATTTTACATTCAGTTAAACAAGTCTCAGTACTATATCTATTTGTATGGATTAGAGCTATTTCGTCGTGAAATATGCAGTTTCTTTTCTCTATAGCGACATTCCGAACGTCGTCCTCAGTTTGAAATATCTCCGGATCGACTTTAATGTCTAAAGATTCTCCGATGGTCACGTAATGGTAGAGCACAGTTACTTCCGGATAATCATCAGGGTCATATACAAGGATCTGTTCAAATGAATCGTAAATAAAAATTAGTCACTTACTACTATATTGTTTTTTTAATATTAAAAGATAGTAAACGACCAGAAAAGGCACTGATGTTAAGGAGACACTCTCGCCTAAAGCTATCTACGACCTGAGAGGACATTGACGGAGGGGGATTGCCTTTATGGGCTTCTGAAACTCTCATTCACCAGACGGAATACAATAGCACAAATAAACAGCTCTTTTACGTGAGGTATTATGTGCAAGCGTGGCAATTATAATTATTAATATTCCACTCCATTTCTAACCTTCGCTCCATAGTATGGTACAGATGTGAAATTAGCGTAGTCATTCGGCTCTACGTTGAATATCACGCTTAGACCAGATCCTCTGTAATATATTATGTTAAAAAATTAACAAAAATTTTAAATACTTAGAACGTACATTTATTTTAAGATAAAGTATAGTTAAATTTATCATATAAAATTTATAATTGACAATTTTTTAAAAAATAATAAACTATCTCGCTTTTTAATATAAATTTTGGAGAAATAAAGTGTATCAACTTATTTATATTTCTAATAACCTTAAATATTAAAGTTTATTGACACCCAAAACTCAAAATTATATTTCCATCATTCTATTACAGCTTTTAGTAGTATTGTCTGTGTTTCCGGTGTTAAAAATACGTAGGTCAAGATACTTCGTACTTTGCTTTTTGTACGAACTCAAACACATGTTTTTAATTCAAATCAATACTACTTTTAGGAACTAAGAAATAAAATTAATTCATAACATAATCTCTAGCAAAAATCAAACCTATAACCGTATACTTTTCATTCAGACCCCGCTCTATTCCATTGCGTCACGCCGCGTTGACTTCAAATAATATAAGAAATGTCGATATTAATATTAAGTATCACAATCGATTTCAACTTTATGAACTTATTGTTTGCTTGTGATCTGTTTACTTTACTAGCGACCTTGTACGCCAGAGATTGATTCTACTCTAAATTGTTATTTGACTCTATTTCTCTGTTGTTGGAATATTACATATATAACAAAATTAAATTTTACAATAAATTTATTTTATCTTATAAAATTTTATATAATCTCCTTCTTATCCATTCACTCTTTATCAAGTGGTCGTGGTAAACACGCTATGTAACCTATCTTCTCACGGTTTTCCTGTCAACCTGTCTTCAACCTTACTTTAGTCATAGTTCTGTGTCAAGATGAGGCCAAACAGCTTTAGAATGCGAATTTAAACTAAACTTAACAAACGCTCCTCGATGCCGAGGTTATTTAATATGTAAGCATTGCTACGAAATTCCATTCACGATACACGAAGCATCTTTCATTCTCCATCAGCAACCTCCAAATATCACTAATTGAAAAGCGTTCTTTTTGTTTTCGATATCTTGGAATCTCCATGTTTGTGCGGTATGTAGAAAAGCCGAGATGGAAAATTTAGTATGAAAAGCAGAAATGGATCTTCGTAGGTTTTATTTACATTTTTTATACATACATATTACCTATGCATACTACACATACATACTATACTTTTTCTTTCTTAATTCTTTTGATTTGTCTACTATTAATCCTTAACCCAAATTTAAGGCTCATGTTCTCCCTTTTGTGAAGCAATTATTCATAGGACTTGCACTATATGCAAACAACATCGTATAATCTGCTTAACTCAGGTGAGAAATTTACTAACTAGTTTTCCAGCATCATGCGTTCGATGAGCTCTGTGTAAATATAAAAAGCCGTGGAGACATATGTCTCTCATGAACACCTTTAATGAAAATTATTCTATATTTTTCCCTTCATAGATACGTCCTGATCAACGACAAATATATCTTTTATTGAGAATATACAATACGTTGAATGTTTGTACAAAAATATCCATTGCCAATTATTGAGACATGATATTCACCTGGGGCTTTTATAATTTTAATCGTTTTAATAAGTAGATTATTCATGTTTTAACTTTTGATGGCTGAGTCAACCTTATATCTAAATATATTGGAATCTGCCTCACATTCTACGTTATCAGAGATAAAAGTCGTCGAGTGTAAGTTAAAAAAGGTAAAATCACTCTTCACACTAAAAACAGAAAGCTTATTATTAGTCACTAATAATAATAAGATTTCTATATTTAAGTTATTGAAGATAGTGACTTTGTAATGAACCTGATTTCCTGTTATGTTTTTCATCGTATGTTTTCTTATAGTATATAATGATATATTTTTTTATCTCCATATTAAATAAATAGTTACCTCCCAGAATCGGATGTGACGAGAATGCCCCTCGCGCTTTCATCCTCGTCACTGGGATCGATGTAATATTCAAAGTCATCATCTTTAACGAATTCTCTGCAAACGAAGTTCAATCAAATACTTTAGTAAAATCAGGGATTTCTGTATCACGTGATATATGTTAATACATTAGCGAACATCAAATGTACTCACTCCAAAGTACCTTCATTCAACGCGGCATAATTGAAGGCACAGCAATATCCGTCGTAAGTCTTTATTATAGTAAACATTTCTGAGCAGCTCTTAACTTTATTATTGAACGTACAGTACAAGAGAAGATCTTCACATTTTTGGTGAACCTGAGTATGGTAATGGTAATGACATGTAATATATAAATGAAGAAATAAGTGACAATAATATATAACATTAATTTGTTGACTTTAGTAACTGAGTACGACAATAGTAGGCTTATTTTTTAAAATATATTTAATATTTTAAATCATATTTTTTTCATTCCTCGCATAATAATATATTATGTCACTCCGGAATAGAAAAAGTTTTTTTTATAGCTTCACGCTTTATCCCGCATATTGCAAGGTAGGCAGAGGGAACTGCAGGAACCATATAAATCTAGTGTTAAAACACTCCGTTGCTTAGTTCCTGCTTTCTCCGTCGCCACTTTCCGCCTTTTAGAAGAAAAAGAAATAGAAAAAGTTAATAATGAATTTGTCAGTTCTTTCTCAAATTATATAAAATAACAAAAAATTCTACTATTACTTTGTAATCTTAATATAAGCAATAAGACTCGAAAGAACAGTAGGTGTTTATAGTCCAGTAATACGCTCACCTCTTCCATTATACTTTCAACGGTGAAGTAGTGATGTTTCAATATGTTCATTATTTCTCTGAAAGCCACATTAGTTGTTGCTGTTATGTTCTTGAAGTGATTTAACATTGGGAGACTTTGATAGAAATGTTCGATTTCTTGTCTAGTGCGATTGTGTTTTTGCCTGAAAAAGATAATGAATTTTTGTTCACAAATTTTTTTTGTTTCTCTTAGACTGATCATGTCCAAATGAAGTGGCAGAAATCAATACTGATTTGTTTTTTATATAAAGCATTTGTATTTGAAATAAATATTTCCAATAAATAATTAATTACCCTTAATAGGAATCGAACTCGCATTCATTTTCCTACAATAGCTTCGATATAAAAATATAAATATTCATTTAATTAAAATTTTAATTCATAGTTAAAGCCACGTGGGTATTCGTGGCGTGACATAATGTATTTTAAATATGTCAGAACTAGTTTTTTCCATCATGTCTGTCTGTCGGACCGAAATAGCAAAATTAATACAAGATACAAAGAATTTATACTATAACAAACTTTTCAAAGACAACACAAAGAATCCTAAGAAGACTTGGACATTAATCAACAAATTATGTAGTAATAAGACATTTAAAAGTGGTGCTCCCTCGAAATTAATAGTAGAATCTAAAATAATTTCTGATACGAAAGATATATGTAACGTTTTTAACAAATATTTTGCAACAATAGGTTCCCTCTTAGCAAAAAACATACCAATGCCAAATCACGATTTTCTGCGCCTAACCTACATAAGCCATGAATACGACAATTATGAACTTTTAGCATTTAAACCGTGTAGTTCAGATGAGGTTGAAGGTCTAATAAAGAAATTAGACTCGAACTCAAGTACTGGCATTGACAAAATTACCACAAAAGCTTTAAAGTGTTTATGCAATGTAGTATCAAAGAATTTAGCACAGTGTTTTAACAAACTTATGTCCAAGGGAATGTTCCCAGACTCATTGAAAATAGCAAAAATAACACCAATACATAAATCCGGTTCCTTGACAGATCCAGAAAACTACCGTCCAATATCAGTACTACCTACTCTCTCAAAAATTTTAGAAAAAATAATCTACAACCGTTTGGCTACATATTTGGACTCTTTTAACTTTATAACGGAACGGCAGTATGGTTTTAGGCCTAGAAGCAACACCACTACTGCAACTACAGACTTGCTAACAAAAATAAGACAAAATCTAGATAAAAAGAACATAGCTTTGGGCGTATTTATTGATTTAAAAAAAGCGTTTGATACCGTAAATCATAAACTCTTGTTACTTAAGCTTCAAAAAATTGGTGTAAACGGTACTGTACTTAAAATGCTAAACTCATTTATTTAATTAACAAATAGGTTGCAAATCGTTAAAATTGGTGACACCATGAGTAATGCGTTGCCTGTTACGTGTGGAGTCCCACAGGGCTCAATTTTAGGACCTTTATTATTTTTAATCTATATTAACGATATTGCAACCTTGAAACTAAATGGTCATCTGACTTTATACGCAGATGATACGTGCTTATTCTATTTTGGTAGCAATATAAACGACATAATTACTCAAGCTCAGCATGATTTAAATAACCTATGCATTTGGTTTCACTGTAATCTTTTAACGATTAACGCTTCAAAGACTTGTTACATTATATTTAAAACTAAGAACAAAACTATTGCACCGCATGATCCACTTACTCTTGATGGTATTCAAATCGAACAAAAAAACTGTGAAAAATACTTAGGTCTACGAATAGATAATCATTTAACTTTTAAATATCAAATAGAGTACATAAATAATAAACTTTCTTCTTTAATTGGGTCACTGAGAAACATACCAAAATGCATACCTAAGAAAATAAAGTATAATATTTATAATTCCTTGGTAAAATCTCATTTATTATATTTGGTTGAAATTTGGGGTAACACTGGCAAGTCTAAACTACAAGCACTACAAAGAAAACAAAATAAAATAATTAAAATACTTTTTCGATACCCACCTTTGACACCAACGACTAAAGTCTACAAAGAAACAAATATTATGAACCTGCGACAACTTTATGTATATAACTCTTGTATCTTTATATATAAAAACATTAAAAAATCGATACACTCAAATCTAACGTTTACAAAACGAAGCAGTAAACGTAGCACTCGAAGAGCAAGCCTACTGGTACTTCCAAAAATTCGAACCAAATTTGCTAAGAAAAATATTACTTTTGATGGAGCACAACTTTATAATAAGTTACCTACTTCTATAAAAAATGTAAGCTCAATTAACGAATTTAAGTCTCAACTCTCAAAATATATACTCGACAATACCCATTTCTACTGTAATTAGTATAAAAAAAAAATAAAAACAAATTACAATATTTGTATTTCGTTAACTGGGTTTGGATGTAAGGCGATATGAATTGTTACATTTATAACACTGTTCTCATGTAAGTGAAATTATATTTCTTTTTGAGAATAAATTCTTAAAACACTTATGTCTCAAGTTTCAACAGTATTTTAGAGATACTAAGGAAATTATTGAGAATATCTATCGAAACACAATTTACAAGTAGTTATAATCTAGGAATGTATATTTTTTGCATACAAATCTTTTCTGTTATAACATTATTCTATTTATTTCAGCCCGAAAAGACCCATGTATTAGTTGGAAAATGAAATTTGGTTCTCTCTTTTGTACCTCGTTCTATATAATATTTATAATTACATACAATAATCTGTCGAAGCCTTGAACAAGAAATTTTCATATTTTTATAATA